>OX328124.1:103512635-103792635 GCA_946811695.1 Gonocerus acuteangulatus | reverse complement strand
TCGGTAAGCAAATCTATACAAATGCAAAGCATCGAATGTGAAATGTGGTTTAATTAATTAGACTTAATGCACATTCGTTAGTTTGATTTTCTGTAATTGATAATTATTTTTATTAAATTTTCGAGAGGTTGCCACGACGTACATCAGTCCAACAGCAATTATAATAGACTGAAAATGAAAAATGCGTTTTTTCACATTCGATATTTTGCATTTGTATCGACGATATGGTCTAAAAATAGAGTCGCTATTTCCTTAGATGATAAGTATATATAAAAAAAAATCTTACAATATTTTGCAAATAGTTGTAGCTTTCAGGGGGATAAAAAGTATAGGAAAGTTTGGGGGGGGGACTTTTCTGCACGATTGGCAGCCATATTCAGCAATGAATGCCTAAGGGATGGAGGAAGACTACAAATACCGATTAGGTGACCATGAGAAAAATCTCACTTTTGGAAATAAAAATTTTCTTCATGGTCACCTAACCGGTATCTTTGGTCTTGGTCTTTCCCATAGGCATTCGTTGCTGAAGAAAGCTGTCAAAAAGCATGCCGGGACGTTCTAAATATAGATTTTTTTGAAAATTTGATGTTTTCTGTTAGGCGTATCCCTACAATTCCTTGACTTCGTGCAAAAACTTAGTTCGAATGAATCTGAAATTATTTCAAACAAACTTTTTTTTAAAATTACTAGAATTAAAACAGACGAATTAAATCATAAAAAAAGACCAAACTAGCATAAATATTTGTTGAAAGAAAGTTGATGCCCTGGGAGGAGTGGCTCTACTTTTGAAGTTGGGTATTTGGAAGCTCAAGAAGGGATTGGTCCTATACAAACAGGAATATGGTTTCCATGGAAGGCAGTCAATATGCCAGCAAGATCCTGAATATGCCACACCATCATCCTTATACACTTCTTTATAAACTCTAGGGATTATCCAAAGGCTTAACGTTCCCGCCTTAGGCACCAGAGGAGATTTTCTTTCCTTCTCACGTCCTGAATTTTTATTCATAAAAATTCTTTTATAATGATATCGCACTATATTCCTATGAAATGTGTTTTAACTAGTAAGCACCTTAGAATTTGTCTCTTAAAAAATGAAAAATAAAATAAAAAGGTAACTTTTGTGGTGTTTGACTGTACCTGTATATCTATTTATTCACTACTACTCCATAACAAAGTTATTATTTAGAAACCACATCGGGCACTCGATCATGAAATATCCCCCGTATAATTACGAAACACAATAGACCGATGTGCACCATTTGCAACGCACACCTCACAATTAAACACATATCTACTAACGAAAACGAGACCGTACAATCCTACCAAATGACACGAATGAACATTTGACAGACGGCGGTGTTTACATTTACGAGAGTTGTGTAAATAAATTCGTATACATAAATTCTACCAGCAAATATCTATACATACACTTTCAGGTAACGTCAATACAACTGCAAAGCATCGAATGTGAAAAAACACAGTTTTTATTTCCATCTATACTGATTGCTGTTGGACTGATCTACGTTGTGGCAAACTCACTAAAATTAAAGAAAAATAATTATCAATTGCAGAAGGTCAAACTAATGAATGTGCATTAAATCTAATTAAAATACATATGCAATAACATACAATTTATATAGATTCATCTATAAGGTACCAAACCACTTTTTACGTTCGATACTTTGCATTTGTATCCAATGTCGGGCAAAAGTAAAAACTAAAACTAAAATTAAAACTAAATTCACTTTTTGGAATAAACTAAAAAATTGCAACCTAAAAAAAAACTAAAACTAAAGTTTTACTAATTAATGGATTTTAACTAAACTAAAACTAAAACTAAATCTTTGGGAATTGACTAAAAACTAAATTAAAGCTTTAGTTTAGTTTAGTTTTACTTAAATAACATGAATTAATATAAATCGTATGTTATTTCGATACTTAAGTAAATTATTAAAACTAATACGAGTAGAACTTGCTTAAGAATAAGAAATTGTGGCTTCTTCTCGAAATTTGCAAAGATATGTTCTTTGATAAACTAAATTATTAAACTAAAAACTAAAACTAAAATAAAATCACAAATTTAGGTCTCTATTACTAAACTAAACTAATTACCACACTAAAAGCGGAGTCCACATGATTAATAATTATACAAATCTAAAACTAAAGTAATACTGAAACTAAAAATACAACATTAGTTTAGTTTTAGTTAGAGAAAACTAACGTTAGTTTAGTTTACTAACGTTAGTTTTGCCCAAAACTGTTTGTATCGACGATATAATAGGTGCCATTATGTTTTAAATGCTTTTAACATGCTTTCTTATTGCATTACTTACATTTTTACTATCTTGCACAATTTCTGACAAACGCTTTTTCCCACACACCTCTTATCATTCGATAACAATTTTTCTATTTCAATTTATTTTATTAGATTAATAATGGTTTACTTTTGTTTCAGGTAAGAAAATCTTTGGCCCTCATTATGCGACTAGAGGTAATAATAGCATTTAATCTTCTTATGATCTGGATTTATTATTTGTTGTTTTTCATGGTATTGTTGAAGATCCTTTATTTTTTAAAACGATGTTTCGTGATTTGGTAGCTCATTAATTTTGGGTGTAGGTTTTTACCCTAACATGGAAGAGGAGTGAACCTTTTACGGTTTTGTTAACGCTTTCCTAAAATATACGACCCCAAAAATATGGTTGTAACAAATTTGTAATCGGTGAATAAATATTTAAAAAAATAAAAGCCTATTAAGATTTAATTGCTAAGACCTAGGAATGTATAGTCGTTCATAATAAACAAGAAGCCACCAATTTGCACTAATTGTTGGGATCTGCTATGAAGCAATTGCTTAGTTCCCAGCACCTCATTGTCCTCCACTAACTGCTTCGAGCCCTGTAATAAACTACACTTTAATTAAACCATCTCGCTTGATTGTGTCGGTCAGAGTAATTGTCGATAGTTCAAAAATAAAATTGTATTTTACAGATCGGCTTAATTAGAAATAAGTAAATACATTTAAAAAATAACAACTTAAAGAATGAATATTTATAATTATATTATTAGTTTTTTGATTATTGAACCTTTATTACTAAGTGTATTAAAACTTATATGAGATTGTTTACCCTTAGCATTAGGCACCAGGATGATAATAGTTCGGGTTTGGTGTCGATCTGTATAAAAAAATTCCAATTAATTTTTAAATAAAAATATAATTAAAAAAAATATACCTTATTTATTTTTATTTATTTATGTATGAGCATCCTCAACCATGGCGATTCGCATAATTATGCATGTAGAAAAAGAGCTGAAGTTTAAATTGCGCAGTGCATAAAGTAAACATTTTATGCTTCAACAGTAAGAATAATATAATTAGGACATTATAAACAGCGAAGAAAATATATCAGGATAACTTTCATAACTTACTTTCTGTCGCAAAAAAAAAAAAAAAAAAAAAAAAATCCTTAGAAAGTAGATAGATGCATGTTTTATTTCAACAATAAAATTGACAATATACTTTTTATTGAGATTTTGTGAGAACTTTTTTTTCCACTAAAATGATTCAATGTTTAGGTAAAACATGTACACTATGACTATTCAGAAACACAATTTTAGGAAAAATTACTAAAAAAAAAAACGAACCCTTATTTAGGCGTAAAAGGGTTATAGCACAATATGCTTTAGTCTTTTATGTTTATACTTAGTGCAGTTTAATTACTTAATATAAGTTCACAATCTTTTAAAAACTTAACTCCTAAAAAGGGAAATAGAAGATGGTGGAAACATTTAATAAAGCGTAAATGTGGTCGATTGGAGTGAAATTTCCAATAAATCAAACGTTTATTTTGTAACATTGGCAATTTATTTGACTGGCGTAACAAATAACTGTTCTAATATTTAAAAAATATATTAGTTTTTGTAGGTAGTTGGAAACAGCTTATTCAGTCTTCATTTATTTTATATTAATTTTTTTTGTTGTAGAAACGTTTCAGCTATAAGCCATTTTCCATCTAATTACCTGTGAAATACAATTGATCATACTGGTTAGGATATTAGGTTAAAAAATAAACTAATAATAAACATAAAAACTGTTTGTTTATTTTTTAACATAATATCCTAATCAGTATGATCAATTGTATTTCACAGATAATTAGATTGAAAATGGCTTATAGCCGAAACGTTTCTACAACAACAAAAAATTAATATAAAATAAATTAAAACTGAATAAGCTGTTACCAACTACCTACAACATCTTAGTTTTCGACTTAGGATCTACACATATATTAGGTTTTTATTTAGAAGATTTGCAAGCACTAAAGATTTTTATCTTCTAGTGTATTCGTTCATGAGTTTGATTCGGCCTCCCTGACCGCCCCTAGGCCAACCCAGCATTTAATTAATTTACCTTGGTGCTAATGAACCTAGCAGTCGGAAAATTAGGCGGCCGGAGCATATTGCTGACCACACTATCTCCCTACTGTGCGGTATGGTCATGAATTAGATACCTATATAATATAGGCCACGAGGGTCTCAGGGCCCTCGTGGCCTATTACGGGACTGATTTTGTTTTTCTGATATAGATGTTTTACATGATAGTTTCTGTTAAACAAGTGGAATAATCTTTGCAAGGTTCCTGTAACCTTGTTAACTTTACTATTGACTTGAGTGGTAAGAGGTAATTTAGCATCTAAGTGGACTCCAAGATATTTTACAGATTTTGGCCAGGATAATATTTGACCATTGGCAATAACAAATAGATTTAGTAAAGGTCTGCGCTTAGAAAAACTGATAACAGATTAAAGTAAAATACTTCATTTTGCCCCAGAATGTGAAATTGTACAAATATTTAGGGCAGCTTCCAGTCCTCTGGTACTTGTTTTGTATCTCGTAGAACTTTTACATGATGCTGTAACGTTGGCACATAGAAGCAGTTCTTGAAGTAACTACATGTTATTAGAATTAACGAAAATATATTTTTCACTAAGCGGTAAAAGCTTTGAAACCATTCTCAGAATTTCAAGAAGAAAAGAGAATGTAAGAAAGAATTGTTACGAAAAAGAACAGTCCTGAATCAATAGAGATTCTTAAAAGGGCTCAGATGGTCTTACTTAAGTGTTCCAAAACGCTCAGAGGTAGAAATATAAAAATGAATAAAAAATAGAATGGAAAAACCTCCGAAAAGCTGGCTTTCCTCATACTAGCCCAGCTTTATCCCCCACTTCTCAGAAGTATCTAAGATAACGGCCGTTGTTGCGGAGGAGATTCATTAAAAAATAATAGGAAACTCCTCGGAAGGAAGGACTCTTAGGGCCATCTGGATAATGGGAAAAGGGATTATACTGAGCCGGATCAACGTTCCACTCGGGGAATTATTATTATTAAGAATTTATTAGGTTATATCTTATTTTATAGTTAACACTATTATGGAGAACAATTTTGAGGTTTTTATCAATCCTCCTTCTAGATTTGTTCTTGCTAAATTCTTGGAACAGTGTATTATTTTGGCATTGCAAAGCGCTATATAGTAGTATATAGTGTAAGAGTTCATTTATTAAAAATAAATAAATAAACAGAAATATCATTCAATTAAGATCTTATCCAGGAAAAGGACTTATCCCGCATCATACTTCCAATACTAGCATTAAAAAAGTCCGGAGATATTATAAAAAGGCAGGAGATATGGGTTAGTGTCCGACCTCAGTGGGGCCAAACGTCATTTAGTGTTTCAAAAAAGGCTACAGCCTCTAAATCTTAACCGATTTCAATGCATTTTTTTTTTTTTTTTTTTTTTTTAAATGAAAGAAAAAAAAATTTACGACAACTTTGTCTAGTCTGAGTTTTGTTTTTCCCCCCTGCTTGTTAAATTACGTGTAAATAATTCACTAAGCTTCACTATTGAACATAAAATAGTATTTCATTTTTTATCTAACTTAATACCAACAATGATATCGTTGAAATTAAACATTCAAATCCTGATTAGACACGGAGAAAATCAAAATCTATTTTTGAGTTCTGTAATTTATCGCTGAAATATTCCCTGCTCCACCATGGATGGAGAAACCTGTAGATAGTTGGGCGCCATTGGCCTAGATGCAGATGCATTGTAAAAAATTAAAAATAAAGTCGAGCAAGGAATGACTGATGATCGCAGTTGTATGACTTTACCACTCTGTACTTTTTCAACCTGTTAAACATGTAAACATGATTTATGCCGCACTAAACAATTTCCTCTAAAATTCCATTTTATTATTCACTTCGTTTTACGACCAAATCTCTCATAGTGACGAATCTAGATTGAAGGCTGCTCAAGAGAAAATGATCTGTAAGCCTTCTACATAGGCTGTGTGAGCATTATGCGATAATTTAAGGACAAATATGTTAGATCTGCCATAAGCTTGGCTATCAGACGAACTCGAAGCTGCATCCTGTGACTCCAGACATACGCGCACTGATGATATGCGAGGGTACTACCTAGCCATAACGTGCATAGAAGAGAAATGGCCTGTTACTAAACGAATACAGCTGCACTAAATAGGATCCTTATACTTGAACGGAGGTTCAAAATTAGTTCTCCCCCAACAAGTAGATAATAATTTTTATTGGGTGAAAATCTCACCAAATAAAAATTCCCTCGAGAAAACTGAGGTAACCCCATTCATATTTATTCATTTATGTTTTTGTTTATTTAACGGCGTATTAACAATTGGGCTATTATCGCCGGGCTATCTACAGGTTGCCGACTGCATGGACTATTTTAAGGTCTGGAATTTTGAAATCGAACTTTAAACAGAAATAGCCACAAAGTGTGTTCGAGATTGATTTTTTGTTAATTCAACCTACCGGAAGAGTTATGTACTTCTTTGCAATGCTTTTAGCACTTTCTTCCGAAGGAAAGTAGCTATTGAGGTTGATCACATGACGGAATTTTTGAAAAATTTCTTCAAATCTTTATCGACCCTACCTAGTAAACACAGAAAATGACCCCCGTTAAAATTTATATATATATATATATATATATATATATATATATATATATATATATATATATCTATATATGTGTCTGTTAACACGATAGCGGCCAGAGTTTTTGCTTTTTCTTCACGAGACGAGGTATATAGCGTTCAATTAGCAAACGTTTGAACGAGTTCGTTAACCACCAAAATCAGTCCACTGGGAGGGCTGGTTTACCCCGTACCCAAAACACTAATTTGTCCATGCCAGCCGCAGTATTTGTTATATTTCAACGAAACTCGGTATTCGTAATGTTGATCTAAAGAGAGAAATACGTTGTAAAAATAAACTAAATCGGTTCATTAGGAGGGGGGTTTACTCCGGACCCACATTACCAATTTGCCACTACCAGCCGTAATTTTTGTTACATTTCAACGAAACTCGGTATTCGTGGTGGTAATCAACAGAGAGAAGTGGGTTGTAAAAATAAACTAAATCAGGTTATTTGGAGGGGGGGAGGGTTTACTCCGGACCTAAAGTACTAATATACTCATACCGGTCGTAATTTCTGCTGTATTGTAACGAAACGCGGTATACGTCGTGGGTATCTCATGAGAAAGAAGTGTTGTAAAAATGAAGAAAATCGGTCTATTGGAAAGGAGGGTTTACTTTAAACTCTGTTTCATTAGAATTAGCTCGCCAGACGTATGTTCCCAAAGCCGCCGCGAGGAGCGCTATCTCCCCCTAGGGGGAATGTATCCTGTTCCTGCGTCAGATCAAAAGACGGAAAATGAGGTTTTTGTGTATTTATTAAGTGGTACAGTATCATGTATTATCATAACTCTGGAAGCAAATTATTTACAAAATTAATAATTAAACAGTTCTCATAAGAAATTTAAATGAGCAGAACTATTCACGTTTTTATTTTATTTAAATAGGTTATTTACAGCAAATTATTCAGTAATGTAGTCTACACTACAAAAATTCTGAGGAAAGTGCTTAGTTATGCAGCTCCTGCCTGACGGACTTTTTTACATATACAAATGTTATTATTTCATACATACATATATTCGTGATGTTGTTAAATCATGCAACCTTTATCTTTAATCATCGATCTCATTTCGTAATCAGTGCTAAACCATAATTAATGCGTCATAATAATACACCGTTGCTAATCGTGTTTGGCGATTTTTAACATTAGCGTGTTACGTTCACCTTTGGAAAAATAATAAACTGCACATTTAATCTTTGTACAAGTTCATATGAAGTAATCAATACATTTTTTCCAAGGCCGGAGCTAGGTTATAATAATCTTGATGAGTTTTATTTCTAAGCCAATATTTCTAATTGATTTTTATGCGTTCATCAAGGCTGCGAGAAAAAACAATTACAGATTCGTTTGGATTTTTCTATGCATTTCTCTGAAAAGGAGATTTTTATTGCGTCAGGATTCGTTATTTTTTTTATTTATTTATTTTTTTTTTTTTACGGCGCATCTACATCTAGGTCATTAGCGCCGACATCCAGGGTGCAGCGAGGAATTTTAACAGCGAGCCGTGGGATGATAAAATTCCTGCCGGAGGTTGGGAATCGAACCCACCATCTCCTGCTTATGAATCCAAGGCGCTAGCCATTAGACCACGGGAGACCCCCAGGATTCGTTATTGAGAAAAATTTGTTGTTCGTTGGAATTAGGATAATTACATCATTGGTGGGATGTTGAGATCTTTATGAAAACGTAGAAGGGAGCATTGTCGATGGTTTTTTAGAACGTTGGATTGAATAGTTTGGATATGTCTGATGTTCGATGTTTTCGCAGTTCCCCTGAGTTCTGATGCTAAACATAGGAAGGAAGCCTATAAAAAGATTTTCTCTGGAAACATTATGTCAATACTCGGAAGCTATTATATGTATAATGAGGTAACCACAAACTTGGTAAAAAATAATCTTTGTTCTCTGTTTATTTTTTAACAGAAGTCATTACTTTATGTGGGAACATTTTTTTTCAATTCATATATTCTTTTTTATTGGAAACTCGTTTGCATTTGGAGTAACTGCGAAAAAACCCTACACAAATAATATCAAGGAATCGAGGAGGAATGGAAAAGTTAGGAGGAATAAGAGGTATTGTTTGGTGGAGTGAGGTTTTCTTGTGGAAAACATTTACTTTAAAAGGGCAGGAGAGAGGCTAGGAAGGTGGGGATGGCCAAGAAGGACGGACCAAGTTTTAGATTTATAAGAGCAACCTCCCGAAGGGGGCTACAAACTTATCAAATCAAACTCCTTCCCCCTACGACAATGAATGATTCATTCTGGAAAAGTGTTTTCCACGTTCCCAATCTAGTTTCCTAATGTTTATCAAATACATCCGCTCATAAACTGATAAACAGTTTTTTCTTTCCCATTTATTAAATCGTCTTTCTTCTTGTTCTGTCACCTGATAAACTAGAGTTACATGGCAATTGCTTTATATACCATCTAAATATCCATTTATAACCCTTTTCGGATATAAATGGACACATATGAAGTGCTTCAGGATAGCAAAGGTGAATGTTTACACTATGGAATGCTGATTCATAAACCTGATTGAAAAAGTATGCAATGGAAATGCCATATTTTAATTTTAGTTCATTTATAGGTAAAAAAATCCTAAGAAGGGAGTTTCAGACCTACGATTTGCCCTTGAAATTGGTCTTCGAATTTTTCATATATAATGGTGCTATTCAAGTTAACTTGAAACTATGAGAGAACAGAAGGTGAACCAGAGATACAAAGCGAAGCCGCGTGTTACCTACATCTTTCTGACTCATAAAATGAAGTAAAATAAGAAAATCGATTTTTCAGACTCTCCCTTTCAGAGTTTTGGTATTTTCTTGCTAGTATGAAATTGTTGTTATTCAAATAGATCAGTCAACAATAAATTAGTATAACTGCTAAAATCAATTTATAAAACATCAAGCAGTAAAAAACTGAGGAAATCAAACCAAAGAACCGTTCAATGCAACGAACTTAACATTTTCGAAACTTTAAGAAGCTATTTCACCAATTGACATTGTCCCATCGAAATTTACTGTCGAATTTTTATAGAGAATTGAGTAAGCTTTGGAATGATCACCTTCCAACCGTTTTCGAGATATTTTATATATATTTCTTTTTTTTTTATTTTATCTTATTTTATTTTTTATTTTTTTTTTTTTTAGCGACGGATTGTCTATTATTTTTCTTATGATATTCCATGACACTAAAGCTATATTCAACCTGCGACATCGAAAGGCTGTTGGAGTCATTTTGAAATTGACCATGAAAAGAGCCACGATTTGGCGATGTAGCTCACTAAATATATTGGATTACTTGGAAAGGCGATTATCAAGCACCGGAAAGGAAGGTTTAGCTTACTAGGTGAATAAGTAAATGCAGCACCTTGAAAAATACATAAGTTCTCTAGGTCACGTAACAGCAGGGGCTACGTGATCCTAATTCAGGTCGCGCTACCGTACTCCAACGGACCTTTGATTTCCATCCAACTTATAACTCCATCTACTACATTATAAGTTATATTTATATTTTCCCCAAAAAGTAATGACATAGTATTGCATTATATGGAATACAAATATTTGTTATTTGAAGTCAAGGAATGGTTAGGATTCTGCTAAGAAAAAAAACCTGACATTTTTCGGTTACCTACTCTTTGGTAAACTTCGTCAGCTAAAAACCAAACAAAAATGCATAACCACCAAAAAGAATAATTAAACCAAATACAAGAGAATATCGACAAATAAACATCGCATACAAAAACATATCTATTTTATAAAGAGGATGCAACCAATATTTTTAGTATATTGTAGGTTAAATTTAGATTTAAGAACTATTCTTTCGTTTTCATAAAATTGTATTCCGAAGCAAGAAAGCATATTTAGGTTCGTAAAACGACGACGGTGCTAATGACCGTAGCAGTAGATGCACCGGGAGAGGGGGGGGGGAATCTAGGCGCACGATAGTGCCCTACCATATCCATGCCAAGTTGCAGCCTACGCACACTGTGTGTATTATAGCCTATATTGCTAATGCAATTTTACACAGTTATTATAACAATAGATGTTGAGTAAAATTGTAAAGTTTCGCAATTCTACATCGCAGCGTTTCGGAGATATGGAAGATGGAAAATCGAAATTTATACGACTCACTAACTGACTCAGTCACTCATCAAAATTATTGGGCACTTCCCTAACTAGAAACTTGACATTTTGCGGGATGATTAAAAATAGGGTGGTATAACAGGCGAAAATTGAAAAATCCTGAAAAGTTGTTTTTGTTTTCTTTTAAACTAAAATAAGTAATAAATCAGTACAAAGAGGTAAATAGTCAGACGTTTTTCATAGAATTTAGTTAAGAGTAAGGAATAATTATCAAAAGAAGGTAAAATAACACGTTCAAATGAAAAGTCACAAATGACATTAAAGATTAAAAATATCATTATTCTCTGTTCCTTTTCAAAATATATTTATATGAGCGATGTTTGTTTGTCGATATTGTTTTAATTATTCTTTGTTGTAAATCCGCATTTGTTGTAGCTGACGAAAGCTACTAAAAAGTAGCCGAAGCGTCCGGAATATAGATTTCTCCACATTCTTATCTTCCTATCACCTGAAAGGCTAATTACTTTCATTTCATAATTAATAATTCGATTGAGAAGTAGAATATACATTCGTGAAAAGTGAACCTTCTTAATTATTTTTCATATGATCGATATTTATTTAGTTGCCACCCTAGGTTAAATTTTAAGGGACAATTTCAGAATAGGGTTTACAATATCTTGTAAATTCCGATTTGTCAAATAGCAAATGAATTTCAGTTTAATTAGTGTGCATTCTCTATAGAATGTTCAAGTATACTGGAACTAATATTTCATAATAATTAGGTTATATTATAGAGGTAGATATATGGAGTAAGGAGGCGATGGTAAGGGCCAAACTATAAGCAAGTGAACTTACTAACTTAGTAATGAGGAACTAAGAATAGCTTCAAACTCTGTCACACCACAATTTGGAAGCATTCTCCGGGCTGGCTTTGAACCTTCAATACAAGTAGAAGACAATTCATGTAGACTCAAGGTGTACTTACAACAGCCACAGGATATCAAATACTACATGAAGGAAACAGAGGATGTTTTATCAAACATTCATTCTAGAAAGTATCAAAGATAGTACTTCCACATGTCATAGAATAAGCCGAATATTTACGTAATAATAAATAGCTGCTCAAATAATATAGTTCTTAACTCCAACCTTGCCTAATATAGGCAGTAACTGTGGATAAAATCCTTAAACATAGGGTCGGGCAGAAATTCTGTGAGGTATTTTGAGAAATAAAACACAATTTTATGGTAGCCATACTCTTTCAGTTCTAATCTCAAGGCCGGGACTACACAGTTTGGCCTGTACGGGTCTAGCACAGATGCGCTAATGTAAAGGCTGGGACTGCACAGTCCAGTTATAGGAGACCCACTGTATGTGAAGCAAATATCTCCTGTATTGGGGTTTTAATTCTACTTCAATGGACTGTACAGTTCAACTCTAGCCTCAAAGATGTACCATACACGGAGAGGAATAGCACCCTGACATTTTCATCATTGAGATTTTTTTCTTCGCCAACTACAATTTTTCGCCATCTTGCAGGTAGCTTTTAAATTTCATTGCTTTAGAAAGACTCCGGGTTTAATGCGAAAATCGTTGCTAGTTCTTTTAGTACATCCTGTTTAGAATTTGATATTTTCTCTAGTAGAAATGTTGAGCGGCGCGAAATAAATGAAAATCTCTAGGAGCAATGTCCAGGGAGTAAGCAGAATGCGGCCAAAGTTTTCAAATAAATTGATTTTTTATAGCGTTCTTCAAGCCGTTAATAATAAAATCGTAACGTTCATTTGATCAATGAATGCCTAAGCAAATAAGCTCTATATTGTATTGAATGTTTCGTTCTAAGGTAATAAAAACTAAAACATCGTAGTTGCACATTAAATCATTTGGCAGAGTAATACTCCATTTCTCATCGATTATTTTTTTTTTTCAATTTACGGTGCACGGACATGTTTTCAACGGGCCCCAAAATGAAAAAGCCCAACCTGCTGCGTTTTTCCTGCATGAGATTCCAAGACGTTATTAAGAGAGAATCCTCAATAATTACTAAGAGGAGTTCGAATTACTACAAATTCAGGGGTAAGAGCGGAATTCCAAAGAAATAGCGAGACGCTTTTTTTTATTGTCTTAAAAATATAAATTTTTACAGATTCACCAGTATTCAATATACCCAATGAAATATTGTTCCTCCATCGAGGATTTTCAATTCCTACAGAGGATATATCACATCAATAAAAGCAAGTTGAGTTCCAAACATTCCAATAACTCGCCGGTCACAAGTTCTAGTTGCTAACCACAGTTTCGGCCGTAGGACATACTAGTTTGTCATAGCGACCACCGTTAGTTCTCCAACTACTCTTCTCTGATCGTTATGCATGGGATTAGCCGAGCAAGGAACTTGGCAAGTGGTTCAGTTTCCCGTTATGCTTGGCTCTCTCGTCCTCTCCTTCAAACTCCACAGGATTTACCCCAAGTAGTTATGCTTTTGTATTCCTTAGGCTATTTTATCAATGGAATTTAATAAATATTAATAAAGTGACTATAAATAAAGAATTAAATTCAAAACGACTCCTTGGACTAATCTAAATTAAAAGTTACAGAACAAATTTGCGATACAGGAATATCAATTGAGCCGTATGGACAGACAACAACATACGGAATACAGGCATTCCAGTCTCAAATTCTCTGAAAAATTCCTAATCCTCTTTCTACGCATCCAACAAACTCTTCACAATGACCTTATCATCCCATTTCTCATCGACTTTGCTAAAATCCGTTTCCAAATTTCTAAATTGTCTCATCATCCTAATCCTGAAGGTCTATCCTTATCTTCCCAATTCTGTCCAGGCAATCCTCCCAGGTGGTTGAATAGACGGGCCTTACATAGCAGATGTTATCGTGTTCGTTAAAATTTACGCAGCTTTGAAAATACCAACAATGGTTGGCTTCTATAAAATATTGTATTATATTATTTTATTTGTTTTAGTCTATTCATTATTATTTAAATTTTAACGTCAACTATTATTAACTAAATATTTTGGGACGGGTTACCTATAGGCTACCGCCCTTTTTGGCCAGGATAGGGCTGATGTCTTTTCTTTTTTCTAAAAAAAAGCCACTACCCCATAGTGGGAATCGAACCCACGACCTTTGGCACGGAGTGTTAAGTGCTCACGCCTTAGCACTCACGGTCACCTAGCCTCCTTTAGTCAAATTGTACATAAAATATATGTGTCAAAAAATTTGATCATTGTACAGTTTATTTTGTTCGGATTTCAAATTAAAATAAAATTCATATCTTTTGAAAAAAATGTGAAAGGCAATAATACAATCCTCAGTGTACGTCTTTAAAACCAAATCCCATTGGTACATACTTTATTCGGCTGAAGATCTAAAATTACTGTTACTGCTGATTTTCACGAACGTTCAAGACTTGCGTAGGCACTTTCCCGTGGACGATGGCGTTAATTTTTGAATTCTTGCACTCGGTTGATGGTTAAAGTTTTAGTTTCGGGACACAATGGGAGGACAGACATGGGATAATAAGGAATACAGGCTGCTCATGAGGCGAAAAAGTGGCTAGCCGGATTGTGAAAAGAGCTTTGTTTAGTGGACAGTGTAAGGAATGCACGGTGGAAGGCTTGCCAGGAAGGTATTTTGCCCACAAAGGGCTAGTCTCTGCAGGAATCCGAGGTCCTCGGAGGTAAATCAACATAAATACCTTATAAAGGGCATTTGACATGAAATATAACTTCAAAACTAATTAATTGCAGTGAAACGGCAATGCTTTTGTAAAAATCTTACTTTATTTTCTATTTGTTTTAAAAAATGTTTGGAGTTTTGAGTGAACAGATGATGCTCAGAAAAATTAATGATATTCAACATTAAATTGGCTCCGTAAATTGTTTATCCTTTTACTGATTTTTCGTCAGTGAATTCCTGCCAGGTAATATAAATACATTCCTTCAGTTTAATCACAGTGCGGACTTTGAAAACTCCTCACAACTCAAGTGAAATCACCCTTCTGTAGGGCGAATATGAGTAGTGACGTCACTGTCGTTTTGCAGTTCATACTAACTTGACTGATGGCTAACACAAGTTCTGAAATATTTTTTTTATGTTAGAGTAGGATTTCTGTATTTTTTTGTTGAATATACAAAACCCAATACCAAAAGAAGATGAGAAACTTGTTTCGGAGTCTGAATATAACCCTCACTATATAACAGGATCTAGAAATGTCCGTCACGCAGGACCCTGCGTAAATAAGCACATTCAACAGGAAGTGTCATTCATGAATAATTGCCAAGTTTTGCCGTTTTATATTTGTAAACGGCGGCTGACTTAATGAAGAGTAGAAACTGGATACAGTGCCCTTGTTCAACGCGCCTAGTGGTAAAAGTAACAACCAATGCCCGACCAATGCCGGTTTGATGGCTTAATTCAATTTGAACTTAATACAGAGTGAACCTTAACTTCTAATGAAATAGTTTCGAAAAGTGCTAAAATCAAGTTATGAGGCCTGCAGAAAAGGAGCATGCCATATGAATGAATTTTGTTTTTGGAGAATGTCGAACGTCTTGTCTGGCCGCGAGTTGTCTGAAGTTATCGAACTGGCAATATGTACGTAATGATCATTATTGTACGTAATGTTAAAGAATATTCGCCTAACTGTTGGCTTTAGCATGCGTCATGCGTTATAATTTCAATCCTTCCTTAACGGGCATCAGAGGAAATAAATTGATTAAACTTTCATTTCAAACCCTCTTGTATAATATAATGTTTTAATAAAACTATGTTCACCCAGTTACAACTAATTTCATTAGCTTCGTTTATAAAGCCAAAACAATACGTACAATGTGTATTGAGTGAGTACCGAGAAGATTTATCTAGATTTAATAGACCGTAAGAAGGGTCAGCCCTTTTAGTGGATGGCTTTTCCGTTCTGGGCCGCCTGCCGGGAGGAAATGGCGGGGAAGGGTAGCTTCTATCTACCGGAAACGGAACAGGAACTTCTGTTTCCTCATCTACACTCCTTTACAAATCAACCATTTAATACTTCATTGCTTATTTGGACAATCATCAATGTACCAATTTTATTTGTGGAATGGATTTTATTTATTTTTTCTTGCCATTTACGTGTTAGAAGTGGTATAGTTTGATATACAGTGAAACCTCTCTATAGTGGACAACTCTGGGAGAACCAAAGTTGTCCACTATAAAGAGGTGTCCACTATACAGAGGGGTTGGTCGAGATGGATACGTACCGAATTTTTAATTCATGTTTTAATTAACCATTTAATAATTACCTATAGCAAGTTTTTTTTTAAGTATATAGAAAGAAGTTCAATAAGTATAAACTTAAAAAAAAGTTTTTATTCTAAAAAGTTTAAAGCATAAAGAAGTTCTTAGTTCTCGGGCAACATTTTTGTCACAATTTTCCGTCCGTTTCTTCAAAATTTCATCTTTCTTTTTCAATATTTCTGCTGCTTGTGTTTTCCCTATCTTAAAAAACTCGGCAACTTTACGCACACCACATTTATCGCGATTGGAAAATGTTATCACGTAAATTTTTTCTTTAAGTGTCAGAGATTTCCGATTAGACATATTGAAGAGAAAGCACAATACTCACTCAACAAGATCTAAAAACCAAATGAAAAGTGACGAGAAGGAAGTTCTGCAGAAGGAATGTGAACCGAACAGACTTATGGAATATTCCCGGAACCGTGATACCGCGTAGGCAAAACAATAGTAATCTGCCAGCGGAAAAATCATATGCTCCTGCTGAAAAGGAAGGGGTTCCTGTTGTGAAATTCCTAGGAAGATATTACTAGTCACTAGTCACTATTCTGTATATACATCTTATTCTTGCAAAGAGTTTGTTATTGTTAACGCATTTTTCTGGAAACCTACACCGATGGGAACGCTTCTATAAATAACATTAGCTTTTGTCCGTAGTAAGGAGGTAAAAAATCAGATTTTTCTGTCCGTGTCCTTTGTACAGAGGTGTCCGCAATATAGAGGTTCATTTTACCTATAGAAAAATTCGGGACTGCGAGAAAACGTCCGTTAATAGAGGTGTCCGCTGTAGGGAGGTGCCCGTTAAGGGAGGTTTCACTGTACATACATCGTGTATACGTACGAATAAGTGTATTATATACTTGTCGATTTATCTATTATTAATTTATTGCGGTAATGATACTATAGCATTTATTTTTTCACTAAATGGTCTGCACGAAATTTATATGATATTATAATACAATCATCCCAGTATCACATACTATTCAGCGATAGGCCTCACAGACGATATGCTACCCTGCAATTAAATATTTCTTGATGAATCAACTTGTTTTCAGTACATTCATTAAGTACTGAAGTTGCTATTATTGAATTGGATTGGATAGGGTTTCTGGGCAAACAACTTCCTGGTTATCATTGCCCGAATTTCTGTTGTTTATTTTAATCTAATTAGGTGTTTTTTTTTTGTTTTGTTTTTTTAGTTGCAATTTTATAAGATTTATTTTAATCTATATGAAAACTGTCAAATAAACACACACACACATATATATATATATATATATATATATATATATATATATATATATATATATATATATGTATATATTTAAATAACCTCTTTGGTAATGGCTATAAACGCCGGGTGGAAGGTTTAACACAAGGAATATTTAATTAACATGCATTTATTTAAAAATGACAAAATCGTATAAATCTTAAGTGCGAGTAATAATATTAGAAGAGTAATTCATTACATTCGACAAGCAATGAGATAGATAAATAAATAAATAAGAGCTCTCATGCTAGGAAATAATAATAATCATAATAATATAAAATACTCATGCATTTACATACGTAATTAAAACTAAGGTGCACTTATTTAGTGTTCTCATGCGTTTATTTATTTTTAATCTTTGTCTTCGATACACTACGAGTGGTAGCACCATAACACACAACACCGGCTTTTCATAGTGGCCTAGATGTCGATGCGCCGTAAAAAAAAAATAAGGGCGGCGATTATTTATCTCTTATCAGTTTTCGTCTTATATATATATATATATATATATATATATATATATATATATATATATATATATATAATACTATGTTATTATCTCTTTTAAGAAGCCTCATACATTTTTTTTTCTTTTGATGTCCTGAATATAATACGGAATTATTTTAACTCCCAGACTTTAATGGATGAGATTTTCTTTGTTTTATTTTGACGATACTTATTATTTTTTCGAAAGAGGGTAGGTTTTTACGTGTGCATTTTTTTTTTTTTTTTTCGAAAGAATACTCAATATCCATTTTGGAAATGTCATTGAGGCATAAAATACCAGATTATTCTTTTGTTGTCATATCTTCAAGGCGAGTCTCTCTTAAATTGAACTCTCGGTTATCTACTGCTGCATTTGGTTGTACGGTTATAAGTGAGTCACTCATAACGTTGTTACAGCCTTCGTCGGTCCTCTGAAATTTAATATTCTAGGAAAAATTTAGATTGACGGAACGAGGGCGTTATGAATGTTTTCTGAATCTTACAAATGAATAATTCATTGAAGCATTTTGCTACTAGTGGCATGCGAGCATATCCATTTGTAAAGGTTAGGCAGAGATTTTGCTGCTATGGTGGAGTATGCGAGGCTTTTAAATGCAGATCAGGAGAGCAGCTACGCCCTCCCTTGAATTAGGCGTACCAATAAAGTTCCCACGTTCGTTTACAAATGGCCACCTTTTTTATCTCTTTCAGGGCTCTTGTTTGCAGCGCGGTATTGACGTCAAATAAGCCTCACCGTCAATTTTTTGCACCCAAAAAAATAAGGCCTTTTTATTGGGAAGCCAATTTTTGTTCAATCCAATAATGGAAGCCCACTCAATGTATTTCAGAATATGAATAGGTCATCGCTAAATTGTATCGAAAAAAAACTTGAGAGATAACTGAATCAAACAGTATATATGAATTTTCTGCGATCTTAATAATTGATGTACATAATGTACTTGAATTATATGTTTGACTTCATTAGTAGCTTGTATAAATTACATATTATTTTCAGTTATTTAGATAATATTAACTGCGGGTCATGGGCAAAGCGAATTGTCTTTAAATTTGACAAAATATTATAAGTATTTACTAACTTTAATACAGTAAACTTCCTGTAATCCGGCATCCTATGGCATGGTAAGGGTGTGAAGGCCAAACATGAAAAATGCGCCTTTTCAGTTCTTATGCATCAATTACGTGAAATCCCCACCCAAACTACCCCTTGCTGCTGTCCGATGTGGTCGTAAGAAATTTCCCAGAAACCGTGTCTGTGATCAAATGCGTACTTGTTGCCAGTTTTGTTTACAGCTCGACCGAGGCAGTATAATTCTAACACTGTCCAATTTTATTTTAGTCCTTTTACATTAAATATCTACCAGTCTTATAGTCTGAATTTTGTTTAATTTATCTTTATTATTATAACTTATTTCATTTTTGTCGACATGCATCCGATAATTCGGAATATTTGATAATCCGGTATATTTAAAGCCCCGACTGTGCCGGATTAAAGGAATTTTACTGTAGTTTTATTATGTCTTTGTCCTCATCTTATGAATATGTCTAAAATTAAAAGGGAGAACATTATGGAATTATATTAAATGTCTTGCATTACCAAACAGCCGTCAACTCGAAGGCATTTGAAGGATTTTTTAAAATTGAATATTTTGTACGTATATTCGTATATCGCGAATTGAAAATTTGAATTTCGGAATAAGGTACGCTTTAAAAAAAAAAAAAAAATAAATAAATAAAATGTAGGTTTGTATTTCTGGAATTGAAGAATTTTCTTATACGGCGAATTAGTTCGTGTTTAAATTTCGCTTTACGAGTGTATTTTTTGAATTCATTTACATTTATTCTTCATCTTTATGGAGTTTTTCATTGCAGAATCTACTTATTCTTGTGAAAATTTGAAAGACATGTTATTTTATGCAAACATTTTTTGGAAGATGCCGTTAGTCAGCCTAGACCCTGGCGTAAAGATGTTTTGAAAGCTTAACATTGCAAAAATTATTTTAAAGAATAAGATTTATTTTTCCTTCCAGTGTTTATCTTCCCTTGATTTCATAATCGACTGGTGGAAAAGTAATTTTTTTTTCCCGTATTCAATTTTCCGTGATACCTTTAGGACAAAGTATATTTATATTATTAAAACGGACTTTCCTAATTTTGCAACAGAGCTAGTAGCCCATTAGCGGGATTAAAAAAAAATAATATAATAATGCTCTAAAATAATTTTAATCATTTGTGTATTTATAATCATTGCTTATATTTTTCGGGTACAATAAACATCTTGATTCTTCAGGTGACCGCAGCCTTAAGCCGTAACACTTCGCGCCTGTAGATGTGGGTTCGATTTCAATAAAGGGCGGTGACTTTTCTTTTATAAATACGAAATGAATGCACTCTATCTTGGCTAAAAAAAATATGATAACCTGTACTTAATCCGCGCCAAAAATAATTATTATAATTAATTATAATTAATAATATAGATTGTTGATCGATTTAGAAAAAAAGAAAAAAAATCAGACCCGTAACAGGCCACGAGAGCCCAGAGAGGCAGATACTGTAGGGGCATCTGATTTTTTACCAAACGGCGCACTAGAGAAATTGTGTGGTGAGTACTATTTATACAATCCTCGAATGACAGCTCTAGAATTTTTGTTTAGTGCCGAATTTTGAACTCAGGTCCTCCAGCGTATTAGTCGACTGATCTGCCACTGAGCTAACCTTGTTAATGCTACTAATATTTGTTTTAGGAAAATGTATATTATTACTAACTTTTCGGCTTGAATTTAAATATTCAACTAGGCTTTTGACGAAAGGAAGAATTGATCCGTTTAGCTAAATCGCAACTTTCGGACGGATGAAAACTTGCTCTCCTCATGGCCCAGGTGAAGGCTTCAAATTTGAGCTGAAACTTTGGCAATAGAAATGGTATGTTATTTGCTTTTATGACCAAACCCTAACTATCTCCACCTATTTATTGATAAATAAATAATCATTCAATGCAGACTTACTCGAATATTGTTTTCTTCTATTAAAAATCGGCGTAGAGCAGTTTACATATAGGTTGAGTAGTTTACATTTCATGGTATATTCCCTGGAGTTTGGCAGATACCAAACACCTATATTTTACGGCAGTATTTTACCGCACCTGAGCCTGTTATTATGGAAAACTTTCATAATACCCCCAAGAAGTTTGGTTTCCGGCGAATATCTTTCTTAAACGTATTACAAACTCGATAAAGATGGTTTGTTTTAAAAGGTAAAGATGATTCAGTTAGCGAACAAGGAGTAGAGCGTTTAATCTCGTTTGATGCTTCGTTACTTGCTCGCTTCTAATGGTTTTAGGCGCTTCTCATGTTTCACGAGCTAGTAAATTATGTAGGGATCGTTCTTAACAACCCACTTATGCCGCCTTTAACGATAAGTCAAACGATACTTGACTTTTCTAAAATATCTTAAGCTCAATTAATTCATCTAATATTTATTTGGGGATCAAATCTGGATAGTAAGCCTTTATCAGAGAATAATAACTGTGTAAACAATTTATTTTTTACAAACATTATGATCTCTGGATATTGACCGTGTCTCCCACCACCATGTTTACCGAAGTTTGAAGGATAAAGATTTTGAAACCGATATCTCGTTAGAAGCATCCTAACTGTTAGATTCTTCTATAAGTATTTGGTATAAAAAGGCATAGAATGGTTTCAGGTCGCGTATATTCAAACCCTAAATTTCGCATGGGAGCATCTGAGTTGCAGAAAGTGATCTAGAAAGAGACTCATTTTGTAGCCAGTATCTTGGTGGAGTACGACAAGGTTTCTTGGTTTTACCTATGTTTTCATTTCTTGTTTTTGACACCAAAAGAAGCAATATGTATATAATTACAAACATTATAGTCTTCTGGTATCCGCCGTGTCAAAAACTTCTTTGCAGAGGTTTCGCTAGTCATAATTCCTCAGGGCTTCGTCTGGGCTTCTTAGACTAAGCCCTGAGTATAACTAGCGTAACGTTGGCAAAGAAGTTTTTGACAGGGTCAATACCAGGAGTCTATAATGTTTGTATTGACGTCTACGAGTTAAATATGTATATCGTTTGAAAATCAACTGCGTTTACGAAAATAATAATAATAGATTATTAAAAATGAGCAAATTAAGCTTAAATAGTATTTATATAGAGTATAATCTGATGGTTTATGAGACGTATGTGCTCAAGGCGTCCCATCTTGATCCTCTTGATTAACGTCAAAAAGACGCTGAGATGACGCAGAAAAGTGCATTACCAAGTTCTATTCTCTTCCGACAGATTGCTGGAGTCAAAGAAAGATCGGTGAATCACATGCATTGAAGGAAGCGAGAGCCAGTTCAAGGAAGAATTGACTTATGAACACCAAAAATCTTGCCTCATTCCTAGGAGGTTTCAATCCATTTATTATTTAGTTTTAATTATTACCTTATAAATTTTACTTATTTGTGAATAATTAAAAAAATGTTTAAGGTATTAGGTAAGGAAAACTAAATACAAAGTGTATAGAAATTTCCAAAGAATTAGGCGTGATTTTTATTATTAAAAGTCCGACTCGCAGGAACTGCATCATCTTAGCGCGGTTCCGTTCTTATCTCTAGACTCATTTAAAATTATTAAAATAGAAGCTGTTATTATTTTGGGTCCACATTTCTAGAAAGCATGAAGATTAGATAGTTAGCCGTCGAGGTGATAAGTAAAGATGGAATGGTTGGGATTCGGCTAAAGAAACCTGAATACGATTTTTGTTAAAAATCTATATTTAGGACGTTTTGGCTACTCATTGGTAGCCTTCGTCAGCAATGAAAGTGCCGGGAGGCAGAGGAGGACCAAAGTTGACAGTTCCATCTTTACTTTCAAGAAAGGTCTTATTTACGATCTTACCTGGATAGGTCCCCGCCCTAGGAAGGACCCCGCTAGGCATTTGAAAAGCTATATCTTGGAAATCCATATCTCTAAGATTAAATTGTTTTTCTTATCTTTCTTAACCTGATTTATTATCAAATACATTATCCAACTATAAGCAGTTAAAAAATAACAAGGAATAAAAACAGACAAAAAGAACAGTTCGAATAAGCGAAATCAATTACTTTAAAGGTTTAAGCACTTATTTCTCCGATTGACATCGTCTAATCAAAACTTTCATCAGAACCTTTTTTGTAGAGCATTTAGTAAGCTTTCTAATGGTATCCTTCCGTTTACCAAGATTCTCAACCTTTTTCGAGATATTAAGGAAAGTATACAAAGTTACCAAAACTTTTTATGTCTGTTAATAAAATATTTTATTCTAACCCTTCCTTAACTCTAAACGTAACACAAATTTCAACATATTAGTTTTAATCAAAGTAGAACATGCAGAAAATGTTTCAACTGAATCCCATGATTCTAAGTACCCAAACCAAAAACGGTATTCAAAAACTATTTTTCCAATTTTCTCAAAAACTGTTAAAGCTATCGCCTTGAAAATGGTTTCATTCGTTTTCCTAGCCCAAGAAGCCTATAAAACGAGCGCTTACAAGCTTATGAACTCAAAAACGTAAGCGTTACGATTTTTTTTGCGCGAATTTCGCCCCAAACGCCATCTTCCAGTGGACGGATTTTGCTGGTTAACGAACTTGACCTTTCAAATTGGACGACGGATTTTTGTACCAAATTTCATCAAAATCGGACCTTTCGTCTTCTACCTAGAGAGCGAACAGACAAATATATATATATATATATATATATATATATATATATATACATATATATATATATATATATATATATATATATATATATATATATATATACAAATTTGAACCACCATCATTTTCGGTCTCTAGGGGTTCTGAAACGCAAAATTTTCTAGTCGGCACTTCTGGATTGCGTCATGAGATCTACCTTATAAGCGGGGTTCCTCCCTATGGGGGAGGGAGGAACCGCGCTAAAATGTCAATTTTTCCTTCAAGTGAATTTCTCTTCCTTCAATGTCTGGTTCTCCGATCTCTCTTCGACTTTTAGCCATTGCTCAGAGCAGAAGGGAGCTTGGGTAGGCTCTTTTCATGTCATCTGAGAGTCTTTTTGAAATTGACCTTATAAATTTCAGTGGAAAATAGCAACAACTTTGAGGATAAATGATGTATTGATAGACTCTAAAATGAGCGGATTTTTATTGCACGTGAAAAAGAAAGGGATATGTTCGTATTTAAGTCGTGAGTCCAATTCTTGCTATTTTTATAACTTCAACACTATGAAAATCAAACACTATACTAACAAAATTATTCATTTTAGGAGCCACAATGCTTGAGGAATTAAGATATTTTGGCAATTTTTTTTTTAATTTTTTTCTTATTTTTTTTTTTTTTTTTTTTATAAATTAAGGGAATAACTTTATCTTTGGTGGAGAGTTCAAATATCCCGGGGGCTCCAGAAGTTGCGACTCAGACCTAAAATCTCATAATTTATGAACAACCGGTAGAATCATTCCTAACCATCCGAGTTAAGAAGAATTAAAAACTGTTTGACATTTTGAGCTCTAATTCCATCCTGGTATTTTAATTACTGTAGCCTCCTTGTAGCTCTTCCAAATCGCTCTTGATTACTTCCCAAGTTATAATCCTTTTTACTTCCAACCGACTTTGTGCCTGTCGGGCTAATTAAAAGCAAGAGGGATATTGCCAAATTGTGATCCCTTTGTTCTCTAGAATTATCTCCTTAGGACTTTGTGGGAAAAGAATTTCTTTTTTAATAATTGAACATAATTATAACTAATTAATTATAAAGAATAATAACAAAAATTAATAAAACAAATACCTATTTGGCAATTAATGTTTGTTGGGACACATCAAAATTAAGGATTCCCAAGCTAATTGTTATATATCCGCATTATGGAAATGAATAATGTGTTCAAATATTATATACTCTAATGTTTTACATTTAAGAAGATAGATATTTCTTAATTTATTGAAGTATTATTAAAATTTAAAATAATTACCTACTCAATATAAAAAACTATACACAATTTTGATATAAAATGAGTTTTTATTTCAAACGTTTCGGCCTGAATTTCAAGCTTTCATCAGAGCTGTGTGTGCAAAGGCTTGTGCGTGTCTAATAATAATAAGGTCTTGTCTTCAATTTCAACTATTTGGAAAATGGAAAAGGCTAGAAAAGGGTGGTAACGTGTAGAACGTCCTGAAAATCGTTGTTGTGTATAAGTGGACCTTAAAATTTAAAAATAACAATAATAATAACTGTGCAGGCTACAATATTTGTAGGGTTCAGAACACAAGTAGACCAACTCCATGTATGACATTTTATGTTGCAATGACATTGAAGAGTATTACTAAAATGGCTCTTTTCAGGGCTACAGGAGACTAAGTCCTAACTTCATTATTTTGCCACTTGTAGCAGTTCTTGCTACACATCTGGAAGACATTCTCTTTTGTTTTCAGAGCAGAAGTAAGCCAAGTCCAAATTGTAACTACTTTATGAACGAGACTAAATATAAATAATATCAGTGAAATTAAAAATTAAGATCAGTTTTTACGTTCAAATCATTTTAAGACTTATACTGGTCAGTAGAAATTATACAACGTCTCTGCAATTAAAACGCATAATAATCAGTTTCTGAAAACTGTATAACATTTTTTTTTTTTTTAATATTACGTTTATTTAAAATCTGTACATTTTTAAGTACATTGGTTAAGTTTGCTCACAAATATGATTAATAATATATACAAAAATTGACTAATACAACTTGCAACAAAGTAAAAAAGTAAAAATAAAATAAAATAAATAAATCAAAAGAAATATCAAAATAATTTAAATATAAATAAATGGTAATCATAATACAATAAATGAAAATAACTAAATAATAAATAAGTAAAGACAAAGAAAAAAAAACAAAAACAAATAATAATGATAATAACACTTATGGAAGGAGCCAATCAATATTGGCACTTCCTAATTTGGAATATATTTTTTCTCCACTAGTCAGTTAGCTGGTCACGAGGCCAATGTCTCTTGAGCCTTCTAGGCGGGTTTTGTGGGTGGGTTTGGGAGGAAAGTGTTTGTGCTCTGGGATTGGGATGGAAGGACAATTTGGAATGAAAGGTTAGGAAGCGGGATTTTGCCAGTTCTTGGACGAAAGGGATGTTTAGGTCATTATGAAGAGTTTTATTGGAAACGTAAAAAGGGGCATTGACTATTTTGCGAAGGACTTTGGATTGGAATGCCTGTATTCTCTGTATATTTGAAGTTTTGGTTGTTCCCCAGAGTTCAAGTCCGTAAGTCCAAATAGGTCGGATTATGGTTTTGTATACAATGAGTTTGTTGTGTATTGTCAGTTTAGATGAAGGTCCCAGTAGTCGTCGTAAGAGTCCGTATCTCCTGTTCAGTTCCTGTCTTTTCAGTCGGGTGTGAGGGTTCCAAGTGAGTCTACTGTCCAGTAATAATCCCAGGTAGCGCACCTCGTTGGATATGGGGAGTTCGTTGCTAAATATGACGACTGGTGGGCAGGCTCTCTTATTGAGGGTGAATGTAATGTCGCAGCATTTTTGAGGATTCACCTTAATTTTCCACTTGTTGCACCAGTGCTCGATACACTCCAGATGTTCTTGTAGATGACAGGAAACAGGGAACGGGATCAGGAGAAGAAGAAAAAATGGCCGTATCATCATCATATGTGGTTACGTGGGTGCTGGGGTGGGTGGGGATGTCTGCGGTGTACAAAAGGTAAAGGAGGGGACCAAGAATACTTCCCTGTGGTACTCCGGAGGAAATGGGATGGGAACTGGACAGTGAGGAACCAGATCTTACTTGGAAGGAGCGGTTTGATAGATAAGATTGTAGGATCAGGAAATATGTGTGAGGAAGTATGCGCTTTACTTTGTATAACAACCCCGGGTGCCAAACACGATCGAGCGTCATAACATGGACTTGGTCTAGTTGTGCTCTGAACCCTCGTTATGATCGTAAACTATCAAAAAGACTTTCTTAGGGCGTTTATCTATATATTTATATAGATTCTGGTTCTTTCTGCTTATCATTTCCCTCAAAATATCACAATTCGACCTTGAAAAAGAAATCACAAAATCCGGATGTTGGAAAATCGAAGTCAAATTTATGAAACTGATTGAGGATAGCAAGAGCGAATGTTTATTCTATGAAATGCTTATTCGTGAACCTGATTGAAAAAGTAAACAATTGATATTTTATATATCATAAATCAATGTTTTAAATACGAATGATTTATGGGTACCAAATGCTAGGAGGGGAGTTTCAGACCCGGGATTCGTCCATGAAATCGGACATAGAATTTTTCTTGGATGATGGTGCGATTCAGAGAAACCCAGCGTGTTACTAACATCTTTCTGACTCAGAAAATATAATAAAAAACAAGTCGTTTTTTAACATTCGCCCTTTCCCTTCCAAGGTCCTGATATGTACTATAATATTTTATTATATTAAGCCACGGGACTCATTTATTAATTAAAACATAATTATTACTCTGGAGCGAAAGTAGCAAGCAAAACTAGGTGAAAAGGTTCGGTATATCACAGCTACCTCAGTCGTCGATTGTTGTTTTATGGTATCATAACTAACCCACATTATCCATGGTCACCTAAAAGTCATCGCAAACTACCTCCCTCTCGTCGGCATTTAATGCTGAAGAAGGCGCATGCAGAAACGTTCCAAAAATAGATTTTCCTGAAAATTTGACGTTTTCTCTTAGCCGGATCTCAGCTGAACTTCTTATTTCATTCATTGTAAAATATCATAAATTATCATTTTACATGGAAACGTACATTTTTGACTATATCATAGGTGAATTGAGAATGAAAATCCTTCCCCACTGCTTCAAAGTTTAGTGCCCCTTTGAGACAAGCTGTGAGCCTACCTGTACAAGGTATGGGTGCCGTTGGCATTTCTGCGTTCCGGTATTGATTAGAGCTGACATTTCCGGACGGACACCCCTAGAGAGTGAGTATGTAAGGGCTTAGGACTGCAGGTAGGCCCTTTGGGCACACCCTTCTGTAGTATTTCACCGCCCTTCCTTGGAGTACTCTCTCTGGGGGAGGGAGGGGTCTTTCTCTACCATGGAATTTTTTAGAAGCCCCGTCCGTGGCAATTTGTAAATTCTACTCTTTCCCCTAACATGTATACACGCAACCCCCCCCCCCTTTCGCTCCCTCTCCCTCTCCCTCCCTTCTCTCCCTCTCCCTCCCTTCTCTCCCTCTCCCTCCCTCCCCCGTCTCTTTCTCTTTCACTCTCTCTTACTCGCTTTCTCTACTTTTCTTCCCATCCATCGGTTCCTTCCTCCCTCTCCCTATCCGTATCTATCTCTTTATTGCTTGTCATTTTTTGAGTTGATTTGATAAGTTTTTGACACTTTCCGAAAGAAGGTTGTTATAGAGCATGCACTCACGAAAGAATGTTTAAAACATATATTCAAATCGATGCCTCTTACCAGATAACTACCATGACCCCCGTAAAAATGTTAACATATATATATATATATATATATATATATATATATATATATATATATATATATATACATATATGCATATATGTTCTATTTCCAGAACTCCAATAAGTCGAATCCTTAAATGTGTCGAATAGAATCAGTGGTTCCGAACCATTTCACGTGAATGACACCTGAATAAGTGGATTGTTGTCCAACAATTTGGACAATCATCTAAAAAAAGCCGAACTGAAAATAGGCGTACTATAGGAGAAGACTTCTAGGACTTCCACCTCTATGCGTAGAACTTACAGAATGCATCACCTTTTGACTCAAATCCTTGGAATCAATAATTAAAAAAAACACTGGTCCAGTTACTAAAAAAAACCGGAAGCCTAGCTAAGAAAAACCGTAAGCGTTTCGATTTTTGCCGGGCGAATTTAGCCCAAAACTCATGTTCAGGTATATATATATGCATATATATATATATATATATATATATATATATATATATATACAGTGCTGTGAAAGAATATAGACTCAAGGGAAAAATAAACTATATGAATTAATTTAAATCATTTATTTTGAAATTTGCTAACAAAAGATATTATTTAATGTTTACCTAAATGATTTGTAACAATTTTGATGAAAAATGTATTGATATTGTTAGGATTTGATACAAAATAACAAAAAACAACCTTTGAAAAAGTATAAACTCAAACATTTTCTGACTCTTTAATGAGTAAATTCTTTTCATTAATGACATCTTATGCCATGTTTTTTGGTCACCTCCTCCAACAGTACTTTAAGAACACTTCTTACTAAATTAATTAAAGTTCTCTCTGGTATGTTTTCCCAAGCTTTAAGCTTTCTTTAAGCTCATTAATATTTTGTATTTTTGGCTTCTAAAAGTCAATGACTTCTCTTGCCATAATTCATCACCAATTTTCTATCGGATTTGGATCCGGACTAAGGGCTGGCCAATCTAAAATCTTTAAACGGCAGTAGGGATACTCGGATAAATCATTTTGATAAGTAACTGCCTTATTTTTCCAGAAATAAATGTAATTAGTGTTTTTCCCTTTTCATTTAAAGCAGCCCATACCCACGACTCCGCTACTTCAATTCAAACTTCTTGACAACATTTTTTTATTATTTCTACTTCATGCCAGTAACAATTTAAACCATCTGGATCATCAATTTTAAGTTTTTTCCAACTCCAAAAATCACGCTTGACCATTTTTTGGCTATTTTGAATATGATTTTCAGCGAACTGCAGTCGTCCCTGCAAATGATGTTTCTTGATCTGTGATTTCGCATTACCTTACAATATTTCAAGAACTGTGATTCCTTTATTCACTTCCTCACGAAGCTATCACATGCTAAATTGAATCGCCCCAAAATCTGTCCAGAGGATGCTCCTATTTTTGAGATTTTTCTCAAAACCGCCCGTTTCACTTGCTTGAACAAATTTTGAGGACTTGTCCCGTAATTGTCTTGGCTGCAATTTAAAAAGTTATTGGCCACTCCTTGGGAGAGGTTTTGCTTACAAACAATTTGTATTTGTTTCTCCATTACCGTGAGTTTACTTCCATTCAGCATTATTTAAAAAAAAAAATTCTAATTCACAGGAACCGCCACAGCATCAAACACAATCACACGTACTCTCTCTTCAACATTTAAAAGAAAACTGAGGTGATTATAATCCTTTACTACACCTGACAATTAAAAATTAACAATGTGTTTATACCTATTCACAGCGTAAACATGTTTTTTTTTTTTACGAAATATGATTACCGTAAATTATCAAATAAATCAAAGGCCATTTAAAGCTTTTTGGCAATCTAATAACACAAAAACAAATCACAAAAAATTATTTTGCAATGAACACAGGACTGCATATATATATATATATATATATATATATATATATATATATATATGTATATATATATATATATATATATATATATCATAATAGGAAAACCAACAAACTCCAAGGTCTCCACCACAAATGATTTATTTTTTTTTTTTTTTTATTTTTTTTTTTTTTTATTCACTCAAAGCAAGCTTTCGGAGTCTACAGCTCCATCCTCAGTGCTTCTACAGCATAGAAAAACAAAACATATATAATCTTTAACACCTGAGAATAAGCTTATCAAATAAATTTGAATTGTCAGGAACCATTTAAAAACAATCAATGCAATCATAAAAACCAATTAAATCCTAAAACACAAAACACGTAATCAACCACACAAGCATTCATACTCAAATATACATTAAAAACAGCAAAATACACACTTTCTGTCCAAGCACGCGTACGAAAAAATAAATAAATAAGTTTAAAATACGGGACTGAAGAAGGATTATCCCGACTCAGAGAGTTCCCAAGAAGAGACCTCAGTCTACGGGTGAACCGCCTGCAGTGAAGAACTGGGTGGGTACCTCAGCATTAGGTTTCTATTTTTATTTTTAACTTGTGATTCACTAGTGTTTTTTTTTTTGTTTTTTTTTTTTATTTATGTACTTATTTATTTATTTTTTCGTACGTGTGCTTGGACAGAAAGTGTGTATTTTGCTGTTTTTAATGTATATTTGAGTATGAATGCTTGTGTGGTTGATTACGTGTTTTGTGTTTTAGGATTTAATTGGTTTTTATGATTGCATTGATTGTTTTTAAATGGTTCCTGACAATTCAAATTTATTTGATAAGCTTATTCTCAGGTGTTAAAGATTATATATGTTTTGTTTTTCTATGCTGTAGAAGCACTGAGGATGGAGCTGTAGACTCCGAAAGCTTGCTTTGAGTGAATAAAAAAAAAAAAAAAAAATAATAAATCATTTGTGGTGGAGACCTTGGAGTTTGTTGGTTTTCCTATTATGATGCAGTACCACCACCGTCCAGCCAAATCAATGTCAAGATATATATATATATATATATATATATATATATATATATATATATATATATATATTTACATATATATATATATATATATATATATATATATATGTATATATTTACATATATATATATATATATATATATATTTACATATATATATATATATATATATATATATATATATACATATATATATATATATATATATATATATATATATATATATATATATATATAAATAAATAAATATTTAAAAAAAACCCTCGATAGGAAACATCAATGAATGCTTTAATATCACTCCAACAATGAAGGATTAAATGGAAAGTTTTATGGATTGTTAGAAAAATAAGGCCCTTTCTTGTGAGCTGTCTAATCATAAATATTTTATAAGTCATTACATAATAATTGGTATAATTAAAATAATAAATTTTTGTGTCAAAAATATTCGTTTTTACAGTATTGTGAAAATTAAATTCCAGTCTGAAACAATCATAGTGTCGCCAAGCTAGAATTTGTAATATCTAGGGACTTAAGGAATTTTTTCTAGTTGAATTTAATATCTTATACACTCAGGATGTGGGCAACTTTAATTACGCCCAGAGATTGAGTGTGTACTCCCTGCGGCATTTTTAAATAATGGAATTCTGTATTATCCTCCGCCTTTTTAAGAGATTTTCTTGAAAAGAATTCTGTTGGGGACCCAAGCAGTTATTCAAGATTTAAACTGTTTCTTCTTTAAATTCATAAAATGGTTCCTTAAGTTTTATTATTAACTCAACTGTACGATGCATTTTGGTTTGTTTCTTCCAGCTTAAAATATTTTCTTGATAAATTTGTTTTTATAAGTCGTTGTAGCTCGCTCTTTTGGGATTGGCAGTGTTTAGGAACCATAAACAGGTTATTGACCAAAGTAAAAATAATTTAAAACGCCAAAAAAATATATATGTATGAAAATTAATATACTTAAATATTTTAAGAATATAAAAACAAAATCGAAGAAATTGTAATAATTGTATCCATCAATTCATTTCACGTTATGGCTTATATGTTTTCATATATTCTAACCTGTTTTAGCACTTTCCTCCGAAGGAAAGTAGCTATTGAGGTTGGACTCATGACGGAATTTTTGAAAAATTTCTTCAAATCTTTATCGATCCTACGTAGTAGACACCGAAAATGACCCCCGTTAAAATTTATATATATATATACATATATATATATATATATATATATATATATATATATATATATATATATATATATGTGTGTGTCTGTTAACACGATAGCAGCCAGAGTTTTTGTTTTTTCGTCACGAAACTTGGTATATAGCATTCAATTAGCAAACGATTGAACGAGTTCGTTAACCACCGAAATCGGTCCACCGGAAGGGGGGGGTTTACCCCGAACCCAAAACACTAATTTGACCATTTCAGCCGTAATATTTGTTATATTTCAACGAAACATGGTATTCGTAGTGGTAATATAGAGAGAAAAGTGAGATATAAAAATGAACTAAATCGGTTCATAAGGAGGGGGGGGGGTTTACTCCGGACCAACAATACCAATTCGCCACTACCAGCCGTGATTTTAGGTATATTTCGACGAAACTCGGTATTCATAGTGGTAATCTACAGGTAAATATGTGTTGTAAAAATAAACTAAATCGGTTCATTAGGAGGGGGGGGGGTTTACTCCAGACCCACAATACCAATTCGCCACTACCAACCGTGATTTTTGGTATATTTCGACGAAACTCTGTATTCGTAGTGGTAATCTACAGATAAATATGTGATGTAAAAATAAACTAAATCGGTTCATTAGGAGGGGGGGGTTTACTCCGGACCCAAATTTTTAATATACTCATACTGGTCGTAATTTCTGCTGTATTGTAACGAAACGCGGTATACGTCGTGGGTAACTCATGAGAAAGAAGTGTTATAAAAATGAGCTGAATCGGTCAATCGGAAAGGGGGGTTTACTTTGTAATATATTTCAATAGAAAAGCCAGCCAGACATAGGTCCACAAAGGCGCCGCAAGGAACGCTAGAGGGACTGTATCCGGTTCCAGCGTTAGATCAAAATACGATAATATGAGGTTTATTGTATTTATTAAGTAGTGTAATATGTACCATGTGTAAACATAACTCTGGAAGCAAATTAATAATTTATCATTTACTCGTTACAAAATTAAAAGAGAACTATTCATGTTTTTATTTTATTTATGTAGGATATTTTAAGCAAATTGTTCTGGAAATCAGTCTACACTACCCAAATTCTGAGGAAAGTGCTTAGTTATGCAGCTCCTGCGTGACGGACTTTTTGTTCTACATGTCATTAAAATTAATTTATTATTCATTCTCCCGCTCTAATGCAATAAATATTACGAATTTATTTATTTTTATTATTGCGATAGTCCATTTTTATTATCCTTCGTACAACGTAGGTTGCTTTACTATATATATATATATATATATATATATATATATATATATATATATTAATTTTTTAATTCTTTCCTCCTACCAGTAACCCTGCAAGAAGGGAGTTTATTTTTGTGTGCAAGTCTCATGCAATAAACAGCATATCACTTGCATTTATAATAAATAAAGAATAAAGGGGTCTCCCGTGGTCTAGCGCTTTAGATTTATAAGCGGGAGATGGTGGGTTCGAACCCCACCGGCGGCGGGAGTTTTCTCATCCCACGGCTTGTTTGGGAAATTCCTCGCTGCACCCTGGCTGGATGTCGGCGCTAATGGCCTAGGTGTCGAAGCGCCGTAAAAAAAAAAAAAAAAAAAAAAAAAAAATGAAAAAATGAATAATCAACTAGAGTTAAAGTTAGAAAAAATAAAATTCTAGTACTACCACATAAAATGCTTAATACCACATTTTATTTGTAACAGGCATTCAATCTTCCCATTATGGCGCATAAACAGAGTTTGTTCTGTTCATGGCCAGACTCCGTTTTGTTTCATAATTGTCGTTTTTAATTTATTAGTAGTCGGCAGTCACATACTAAGTGTTGGTAAGTTTGTGCCGTTAGAAAATGGCACGGACAAGTGTTTCTGTTTGTGATTTTGAAACGGTGTAAGTATGAGTGTATTGAGCCATGTCCTGTGAGAAGTTGTGTTGTGTAAAAATCAGTCATAGTTTGATTTCTTGTTTAATTATTTTTCAATTTGCGGTATGAATAGGTTTATGTGTGTCCCTTTGTTAGTATTTGTCCAGCGGTTTTCCCAAGTTTGTATAGTCTTAGTTTGTAACATATATTTTAAGTGTTTTTTCGATATCTTATCATAACAAACTGGTAACTGGGGACTTTTTGCGGCAGCTATCCTCAATGCGGTGATTCGCCCTCTATGTATATTTAATGAGTGGTCAGAGATGTATTTATGAACCCAACCACGTTGGTTAATATTTTTTGGTATTTGCTAAAATTTCAAATACGTTCATGGCCATAGTTAGAAATCTGCTCTAAACTTTTTTTATTTACAGTAAAACCATCAGTTAAAAATTATTTGAACTCTTGAAGCGCAATATTCTAGCCGGAGTATTGGATATTGGATTTAGGGCTGGTAAAGGGAGAAGGATACGGGGATTAATAGTGTTAATACGATAGACTCAAGGATTAGCAATCATATAGAGAAGATTAATACACGATTCATCAGCAGTGTAGGCACTAACTTCATATTAGATCCTAAATTGAAAGGATTAATATACCAGGGTTACTGGAATTTAATATTAATTTAATAGTGATAAGCCTGGAGTTAGTCAAAGTCTTTTACTTTTATATATATATATATATATATATATATATATATATATATATATATATATATATATATATATATATATATATATATATATATATACATATATATATATATATGATGCATATTGACTAAGCTTCTGCTTAACGTTAATATATATTGTCTCCGGCATATTTCTATCTCAAAACTCACAGAAAATACAAATAGGGAGAGACAGAACTTTTATAAATTGTTTTAAAAAAATATCTTATTTAAATATCAAGTCATAAAAATAGTTTTAAAATATTTATTTAACAATTGAGGCGTCCAGAATCAAAACAAGACACATCACTATTTTTACGATTTTGAGATAACAGTTGATTTAACAAGTTCAAAATATCCTCTATATACTGGTAAAGAATTTTTTTTTCAAAACTCAATAGATCATGGTGTTTTTTAATGGTGAAGTGGATAGTTGGCTTCATAATAAGACATACATTAGTGAATTTTAAAACTAAGTAAGACATATTACAAATAAAAATTCCTTCAAAATAGATAATATAACAGATAAACTTCTCAAATTCCTCAAAAACATTCTTCTGTAATACTTACAATTTTTAGAAAATTATAAACATGTATAAAATTAAACATAAGACTCGTTCAGTTTTTGGTGTTTTCTGAACAAATTGGTCTAAATTATGTGTCTTGTTTTGATTCTAGACGCCTCAATTATCTTATAAAAAATATGTTTTCGTAAAATGTTTTTTTACTTTTTAGGGGCTAGAATTTTTTTATTAAAATTCTTTTGACATTCGTAAATAAAAGTTTTAGAATTCTATCTGAAATATTTAATTTAAATTTCCTTATAATTAACTATCAGCATTGATTTAAAAAAAAATGTATTAATTTATATCAACATTAAAACATATTGCTAATTCAATTAGATTGATACTTAGAAATAAATTTATTAATCTTGATTTTTTAGTTTAGGATTAATAATTTAATTTTTCTGAAATAAAAATAAAAATCGAATCGATTTGGGAAAAAATATGTTATATTTGGTCCCTGCTTAAAACGAAGATAGGTATTTATTTATGGAAGATAGGGGCGAAAATTGTTAATTGTAATTCATTATTTAACTTTTGGTGCGCGAACCATATCTACATAAAATTCAAATTTCTCATTTCTTTTCTGCTAAAACATCCACGAAAAAGTTCAATTGAAGTTTTGCTCTGATAGCACTGATGTCCTGAACATTATTCCTGAAGTTCTATTTTTTTATCGTAATACGAGTTTAATAAAAATAGTTGGCATACCTATGTATGTATTTATAAATATACATAAAATAAACATTTAGAAAAAAAAATAACATTATAAAATTTCAACTTAAATTATTGAACTTTGTGCATATAGTTCTTAGAAATAAATTTCTTTTGGCTATAAAGACTGGATATACTCTTCCCCCTTTCCTACTGTTTGCCAAGCAACATTTTCTTTCTAATAGCAGGTTATACCATCATCGAATTTCTGAAAAACAATATTTTGACTTGATAATTGAAATTGGATATTTTTTCGCCCTTAGATTATTTTAGGATACCCCCTTTACCTTTCCCGCCTTTTTTCAACCAATACTTCTCTTTGACGGTTTATCTAAGACCTTTCTTTATAATCATCAGCATGACGAATTAATTTATTATTAATTTATGGAGCCAAAGCTTCAATCAGATGGAACAGCGTCATATTTATCTGAAGTTAGAGAATGTAAGTGCCAAATAAGGCTCATGATAGATAACGTTACTAGCACATAAATGTATTAAACCACTGCAATAACCATGCAATAAGTAATTGTTAGTTTGTATCTGCCGAATATCGAATACAAATGTATTCGGTGATGGTGAATACCTAATTTCCGACGAATTCTATTTAGTATTTGTAACCGTGAATATAATCTGCCTACTGTGTTCCCATACGATTGTAGAAATTTAAACCCGCAAGGTTTGAACAATATTTCTACTGCAGGGCTCTAGATGGTGCTGTATTCTAGGTATGGCCCCGGCTACTGTCTTCTTTTATTCTTATATACATAAAGTTGTAGAATTTTACTGCCTCCCTCGGCCCTTATTTCAGTCCTACCTTGGCAGCCACCTGCCTCTTCTGCTTCCATTACTTTACTTTTGTTCAGAATATTGTCTTGGGAGAAAACTGTCCATTTTCACTGTCTCTTAATGAAAGCTTTCCTTTTACAATTTTAGCACTTTCCTCCGAAGGAAATTAGCTATTGAGGTTGCACTCATGACGGAATTTTTGAAAGATTTCTTCGAATCTTTATCGATCCTACCTAGTAGACACCGAAAATGTCCCCAGTTAAAATTTATATATATATATATATACATATATATATATATATATATATATATATATATATATATATATATATGATGATTAGATAGTTAGCCGTCGAGGTGATAAGTAAAGATGGAATGGTTGGGATTCGGCTAAATAAACCTCAATATGATTTTGTTTTAAAAAAATCTATATTTCGGACGTTTCGGCTACTCATTGGTAGCCTTCGTCAGCTAAAATGTCATTTTAGCTGACGAAGGCTACCAATGAGTACCCGAAACGTCCGAAATATAGATTTTTTTAAAACAAAATCATATTGAGGTTTATTTAGCCGAATCCCAACCATTCCATCTTTACTTTATATATATATATATATATATATATATATATATATATATATATATATATATATATATATGTGTGTGTCCGTTAACACGATACCGGTCAGAGTTTTTGTTTCTTCCCCACGAAACCTGGTATGTAGTATTCCCCAATCAAACGATTGAACGAGTTCGTTAACCAACAAAATCGGTCCATCTGGAGAGGGGGGTTACTCCGGAGGCAAAGTAGTTATTTGCCGATACCTGCCATAATTTGTGTTGTATTTCAACGAAACTCGGTATTCGTTCTGGTCAACTAAAGACAAAAATGTGTTGTAAAAATATCCTAAATCAGTTCATTAGGAGGGGGGGGGGCTTACTCCGGACCCAAATTACTAATTTGCTTATACCGGTCGTAATTTCTGCTGTATTGTAACGAAATGCGGTATACGTCCTGGGTATCTAATAAGGAAGAAGTGTTGTAAAAAAGAACTAAATCGGTCTATCGGAAGGGGGGATTTATTTGTACTATGTTTGAATTTAAGTGCTTAGTTATGCAGCTCCTGCGTGACGGACTTTTGTTTATTGAAGTCTATGATTTCTTGTACAGTTTATATCATCGAACAGGGAGAGCAATCCCCCCAAAGTAGACTAACTTCCTTAAAGTTCATGAAGGACCAAGGCCTATGATTACACTAATTCCATGCAGGTCTTTTTTTTTTTAAGTGTACCAACGTTTTAGGTTATTAACGCCACAGATGTTAGATAAAGTTGGGAATTTCATGTTTTAAATGTATAACTGTTATTAAGCCCTTATAATAACTTAATAATAGCCCTTGTAATAACTGTTATGTTTAAAATGTTATATTATTGAATATTGGAATTTTTAAATATATGTTACTTAATTTATATATTAGTTGGTAGTTAATTTAATACCTGGAGCAATGATTTCTTTTTGTTGCACGTAGCCAGGTTTTGGTTTACTTCAGTCTCAGGCCATGTGCCACAACAATCATAGTACATTTAGGAATTGTGTGTATTTTAAAAAATTAAAAAAAAAATTTGATCTTAGTCGGGCTGTCTCCTATATCCTTACTCAAATTACCGGTGTAGTCAAATAGAGACCTTTCATTGTCGTAAACACGGCATTCAGTGAAGATATGTTTGATAGAAATTACGACACCACAAGATGGGCACTCTGGTGCAGCTTGGCTCTTGCAAAACTTCTTCAACGACAAATTCCCATTTCTTTCACGATCATCTCCACGTCGCACAATGGAACGAAATGCCGTTTTTTTGGACGTGGCTTTCTAAGTGTTAGGATACTAACGTAAACAGTACGTAAACATTACTGCGTTAAATGTGAAGCCTCTGGGAATAAGGTAAAAACATGGAATTTTAAATAAATATAATTTAACTTCTTTACTTACAAATTTCAACCACCGTTATTTTCGTGATCTGTTGGTTCTGAAAGGGGAAATTTTTTAATAAGTACTTCGAGATTGAATCATGAGGTCAACCTCATAAGTGGGGTTCCTCCCTATGGTGGGAGGGAGGCACCGCCTTAAAATAGAATACCTAGTCAACCCTGCAACAGAGAGAGATAAATCACTATCAGCAATGATAACTTTGAAATTAAACATTCAAGTGCTGATTAGAATTGGAAACAATCAGACTAACATCTTCAAAACGTAAATTTATCTTAATTCAACAATGAGATTAATTGGAATAATATGATTTTTGAATGATTTGAAAATAGCTTTTGATTTTCCATGTCTAATCATGATTTGAATGTTTAATTTTAACGATATCAGTGCTGATATTTAGTTAGATGAAAAGTGAAATATTATTTTATGTTCAATTGTAAAAGTTCCTGAATTAATTACACGTAATTTAATAAACTGGGGAAACAAAAAACAGAAATCTGGCTAGAAAAAGTTGTTCTAAATTTTATTAGCTTTCATTTTAAAAAAATGCATTAAGATTTAGAGGTTGTAGCTTTTTTTTTAAATCCGAACCTTCGTTTGGCCCCACTGTGCGCGACCCGGCGTTCCATAAAGCAGTTTACTTGCAACCTCTTTGGGTTCATTCCAACTAGTGAAGTCTCAGAAGTTTGAGGGATGAAGTTATGTTACTCTATCGGGCCGTATTACCTTCGGAATTCCCCAGACTTGTAAGATTATTTTGTATAAAGCCCATTGTTTGCGTAACTACTGGGCGTAGGAGTGCAGGGCTTAAATATGGATCTTAGCTTTTCTGGAGAGCTACTCGAACCTCAACAGTTTATGCACCCCAAACAGACAGCTGAAATTATGATGCCCAAGTACTTGAATTTAGTGAAGTTTTTAAATAATAATATACTGCGACTAAAAACATCTTAAAATTGAATGATATTATTCCTTTGTGAAACTGGCAAGCGTTATTTTGTTCTTGTACGACCTAGGTAAAATACAATCCACTATTGGTGTTGTACAATACCCACGCTTACTAAGAGGATCCTGTTGGGTGGTTGAAGGGTTGGAGGAAGCTAGGAAATTGGAGCAGGTTCACTCTATTGGAAAGTTGAGCTGTTGGACCCTTGTTGTATTGGACCCCTGTTGTATTAGCTGTCAGCAACTCCTTCCAAAACTGATAGAGGACAATTGAATTTTGATTTATACAGTCGGTTTCCTCTTCCGATGTTAATGTATTGTAAATTCTATCAAGGATATTTGTTAACCAGGTGAATAAATCTATATATTTGCTTGTTTGATCTCTAGCAGGCTCAAAAATGGACGGATGTTAATAAAATTGGTACAAAATTACTTTATGAAGCTATCGTCCATCGAAACAAGGTTTTTGGAGCGAAATTCGCGCGAAAAAAATCGTTACGCCTACTTCATATGCTTCCAAGTACCTACTCGTTTTATAGGTTTCTTATCATAGAAAAACGAATGAAACCATTTTTAAGGCGAATGCTTTTAACAGTTTTCGAGAAAATTCCAAAAATAGTTGTTGAATACAGTTTTTGGTTTGGTTCCTTAAAATAATGGGATTCAGTCGAAAATTTTTTTTCATTTTTAGGCTTCTAGGTACACGTTTTATCAATAATTTGACTTGGGTAATCTTATGAAACAATTTCCAAGATAATTTCTGTAACTGTTTTTGAGGATAATGGAAAAACTAGAGTTTTCATGGGATTTTCGCAATTATTCTTAATTGGCTTCCTCGAAGTATTTGGACTTACAATTTAGAGTAATATTTAAATAATAAATTCACAACTCCCTGTCTATTTGCCAGCGAACTATCTAATTTGTGGGGCAGATTTGTTGATACAGGATTGTGTGATACGAGTTCCCTATGATAGTTAAGGCCGGAAAACGTTATCTGGTAATACAAGCGTTCTCAGCCGTTAATCTTATCTTCCAATTAGTACTGTGTTTAATTAAGATTTTTAATAATTTTAGAAATTTACCGCGAAGTCCTGAGGTTTCTGTCCTGAGGTGGGCCAGGAGCTTCTCCGCTGGATATGCACCAAAGCAATCATTATGCAAAAATTATTTTTATTTTTTCTTCATTATTGCTTTGCAAAACAGCGATATAGAAATGTTAATTTCTCAATTTTTACTTTACCTAGGTACTCACAGCCCCCCCAAAAAGGCTAATGTCAAAAGTGGATTCTTTTAGTTCATTATTTTATTATTTATGTCATACTAATTTTTTTAATTTTATATTTGAAAAAAAAATTCAGCATTTCTTTCATTGCAATCAACATGTTAAAAGAGAATTTAACATATTGGACCAGCTGGTAAAGCACAGAGCAAAAAGATTATTTGAAACAATTAGCATTACAACTTATTTCTTTATACTCTTTGCTCTTTCTTCGCTAACTCTGCACTTCGGGGAGGGGGGGGGGGGGGGGCTCTGTATGCACCCAAGAATGGTATTGCCTCTGAACCATAAAAAAAAGTCCGACTCACAGGAACTCCATCATCTTAGCGCGGTTCCGTTTATATCCCTATTGTCATTTGAAAAGCTTAGAATAGAAACAGATAATATTTTGCTCTGCTTTTGTTCAAAGGGGTTTATGACTTTACCTGGTCGGGTCCGCCAGACCCTAGAATCCTCTTCTACAGATACTTCATTTCATACGTTTCAATGCATTGGAAAATATCAAAATTTTTCACATTTTCTTGTGTTCATTTACTATAGTAAGAATTCTACAAATAAAATCAATTAAAAAATTAAATAAAAAAACCAACAGCATAAAGGCAATTGAAAATATTCAAAAGACGTCATCGAATCTCTTTCTCTTGGCAAGCTATATTTCTAACAATTAATTGTTTTTCTTATTACTTACTTACTTATTTACTTAATCTGTTTTATTGTCAAATACATTATCCAACTATAAGCAATTAAAAATAACAAGGAATAAAAACAGACAAAAAGAACCGTTCGAATAGACGAAATCAATCACTTCAAAGTTTAAGCAGTTATTTCTCCGATTGACAATCGCTTATTCAAAACTTTCTTCAGAACCTTTTTTGTAGACCATTTAGTAAGCTTTCGAATGGTAACCTTTTGCTTCCACGATTTTCAACCGTTTTCGAGATATTAATGAAAGTATACGAAGTTCCCAAAACTTTTCATGTCTGTTAAAAAAATATTTTATTCTAACCCTTCCTTATCTCAAAACGTAACCAAAATTTCAACATATTAGTTTTGATGAAATTCGAACATGCAGAAAATATTTCAACTGAATCCCATGATTTTAAGTACCCAAACCAAAATCGTTATTATATATATATATATATATATACATTTTGCTGGTTAACGAACTTGACCTTTCAAATTGGACGACGGATTTTTGTACCAAATTTCATCAAAATCGGACCTTTCGTCTTCTACCTAGAGAGCGAACAGACAAATATATATAAATATATACATATATATATAAATATATACATATATATATAAATATATACATATATATATATATATATATATATACATACATATATATATATATATATATATATATATATATATATATATATACAAATTTGAACCACCGTTATTTTCGGTCTCTAGGGGTTCTGAAACGCAAAATTTTCTAGTCGGTACTTCCGGATTGTTTCATGAGATCAACCTTATAAGCGGGGTTCCTCCCTATGAGGGAGGGAGGAACCGCGCTAGAAAAGAAAGTCCGCCATTCATTGTATTTGACTGCCAACATGCTTTTTAATTTCCTAGAAATTCTTATAAAAATGAGAATAATTGGGATTTTACTCCAAAAAGTATTGTTATTATGTATTTAAAGGTGGGGTGATCGAATGAAACAGATGTTAGATGCATCAATATGTTCAGTCATTTAAGTGAAAATTGGATACCGAACGAAACCAAGTTTTACTCCGTTCATTTTTAGATTCTACATAGATTTTCCTTCCGCACCTTCATAATTCCTTCTTGGTAGCCAATTCATTTTCCGCTCTAGGCATTTAGGCTCCGATTGCCGTTATCTTTGAACTCTCCTCTGGACTTCTGAGTCATTCACTCCCCCCTCCTTTTCTTGCTCTTTTCAAAAAGGTCTTTAGTAAATTGAATTTTTAATCAGCTCTCAAAAGGCTCTAGAAACCCTCTTAATATTAATGGCTTTAGGGAGTACTACATAGCCAATGAAAATTCATCGTTCCTCTTTTCTAATGTAATTTCTTCCAGCCTTTCATTAGCCGGTTGACATTAGGGTAATTCGGACAATGAGAAACTTAATGGAGAGACATTTTCAACAATTATAGGCCCTTTCGTTTTTTGGACTGTATTCGCAATGACTTTGAAATAATTTGAGCTACTGAAATGACCATTTGGGTGTTACGCATAATCATATCCCATACGGTTTAATTGTGCATGACTTCTCAGGCACGCGACTTTTGAGTGGTTATTTCTTGAAAGTATCTAAACGAAATCTTAGATTAGCCAGAAACGTTTACTTTTACGAACAAGTTTTAGGTCTTCAAAAAGAGGAATTCAATAACATTAAGTCATTTGGCAAGCACAGTCAGAATTTCTCTTTACCATTAATCTCATTGGGGTGTTAAAAATTGATCTAAGATGGAATAGAATTCACATGAAGACCTAAACTATATCTATGGCAATAGGGTCGGTCAGATAGTCCGTGCGGTTTTTGTTATCTTTGTTTCGTCTTGGAGCCAAAGTCGCGCAAAAAAATCGTAACGCTTACGTTTTCGAGTTCATATACATGCTGGTACTCGTTTTATAGGTTTTTTAACGTAGAAAAACGAATGAAATCATTTTTAAAGCGATATCTGTAACAGTTTTTGGGAAACAATGAGACTCTGACTCTTCCAAACTAATTTTCAGTTTGGGTATTCAGAAACGATTAATTCAGTTGAAACTTGTTCCAGAGGTTTGATATTCAAAGAGCTAAAATAATCCACTTTTGACATTAGCCTCTTTTTTGGGAGTGGTGTGTACGTAGGTAAAAAAAAAAAACAACAAAAAACAATCGGTCCAATTACGTCCGGAAGTGCCGACACGAAAATTTTATGTTTCAGATCCCATGGATCAAGAATATGACGATGGTTCAAATTTGTATTTATATATATATGTATTTGTCTTTTCCCGCTCCTGACGTGCCAAAAATGGTCCGATTTTGATAAAATTTGATACAAAAATCTTTCGATAAAAGGTCAAGTTCGTTAACCAGCAGAACCGTCTATAGGTGGCTTTTGGAGCGAAATTCGCGCAACAAAAAAATCGGAACGCTTACGTTTTCGAGTTCATATGCATGCTGGTACTGTTTTATAGGTTTCTTAACGTAGAAAAAGGAATGTAACTTTTTGTAAAGCGACACCTGTAACTGTTTTTGAGAAACATTGAAACGCCTTGTTTATATACTTCAAGATTCAAAAATAAACGTTTCGATTAAAGACAATAATATATCACATTGAGGTTTGATAACAATTATTTACAGGGGTACATATATAAAATGAAATGCCTAACTTTATCTGATATCTGTGGCGTTACTAACCTATAAGGTTTATATGCTATATATAAAAAAAATCTGAAATTTTTAGGACTGACAGATTTTGGGGCTGATAGTGGTTTTTGATACTTTGCAATGAGAATGAATAAATGTATTCAATAATACTTCATACTTATATTCTATGATAAATATTTTTGATTTTTAAATGTTGAATAATGGCGTTCCTTGAGTCAGTAACTCTCATGTGTCGTGTGGTTTGTCTAAGTAATCCAGTTCTTCATTCAATTAGAAAATCAGAACAATTGTACTCATCATCAGTAACCAATTTCTTGGTTTTGTGTTTTTCCTGGTTGTGAAAGCAGCTGGGCCGATGGAAGGACTTGTTGTATCAAACTTAGTCTCCTATTGTCTCTCTTCTCTTTTGTAATTGTCCATTGTTCTATCAACTTCCTTTGTCTGAACCTTTAGCTAAGACCGTCTTTTTACTGTCTACTCCCTTGTCATTTATCCTATTATTGGATTGTGGTTACTCTCTTAATCGGATATTCTTCTAATTTGCACAACCTGAATGCAAATAAAATGTTTTTTTTAGAAATTTGTGATGGAGTTGCTCAGTTTGAGGAGGTGAATTAATTCGTTACCCCTGAGTACTTCCTTTTCTCTATAGCTAAGAACAGACTCTCTGAGAAAGCCTCGGGTGGAGCATAAGTACATCAGTGACGAACGGGGCAGCATGATCCGTCAAACTCCTAGGAACTAAACAGAAGGATATATAAACAATTATTTTTGTTTTATTTATTTCGTTTATCTAGAAGAAAATGGATATATTAGGCGTCACAAAGCACAGGAAACTGACAGTAACCAACTAACGCAGAAGCGGATAATTCTTAATCCTCCTTCTCTCTCATTCTTAACCCTGGATTAGGCGCAATCCCAGAGTAACGTAATGGGGCCCAACTGTCCTAATAGGACAGTCGCCATTTTTCGGCCTTAAAAAACCTAAAGTATACAAAAAATTGAGAACTTTTGTAGGCATAAAAAAAAATAAATTAAAATGTTGCTAATCGATGAGTCACCTCCATGGGGAAAAAAAATATTAAAAGATCTGATTTTTCGGAATCGCAAAGGACATTACGTTCAGTTTCAGACCTTTGACCTCACTCGGAGAGCTCTATCACCCAAACCAGTACATATTTGCTTTTCACAGATGTATACTAATCGCCAACAGTCAAAATCTTGAAAATAAAAAAAAGGTTGGGAACTTTTCTAAGCCCTTGAATATAAGGTGACCCAATTTTCATTATCGTTAAACATATTTTCTGTGTTTGAGCTCTTTTAGTCCTCGAAAATACACAAGAAAAAACCCTAACTAAACCTCCCATTACTCTGATGGTCAGATCAATTGTTTTCTGGCATTTTGACAGTCAATTACAGTGTGATGCCTTGTAGACAGGACCTACCTAGGAAGGTACTGGGTAGAGGAGCACCTTAGAAACCACCCACCCGTCAAAATAGAACCATTGCACCCGATGCAGGGTTAGGAAAGGCATTACAAAAATGCATCGGAATCAACGGATTTTACTGAAATATAATTTTACTGTTAAATTTAATCAAAGCAACCAATAATAAACTCACGCAATGAAAGAGTCTTGGAGCAAAGCTCGGTTGAATAAAGACTGGCAAAAGAGACCATCACCAAATTTGCGGGACTCTAAAAACAAATAAATAATTTTCTTTTCTGTATGTTTTTTTCTTCTTCCTGAACAAAGACAATCTAATTAGGCTATCTCTGGCACAAACAATAAAGGTTAATAAACAAGAATTGTTTTGAAAGTCTAATTGGTATACTTTTAATTAGGTACTTGCTCATGAAGTGAATATTTTGCAATCTTTTGTCAAATTTTCAGGGTTTAAAACACTTTCACATAAGGAGTTACATCTTTGAAATGTTTCCCAAACAATTTTTAAGTTGATAGGTTATTCTTTAAATAGTATTCTAAATTTTTCAACCATTTCATTTTTTGAAAATGTTTTCTTTAAACTGGTATACGAGTTATCTCAAGATCTAAGTAACCAATTTTGTTAACATTTTCTTTATAATATTATCTATAGCGTGATCAATTTTTTTTGATTGTGCGCCATAAGTCAAATATTTTGAAAACAAAAAAAATTATATCAAATAGTAGGAAGCTCCTTTCCTTCCTTTATCATCAGCTAACATCTTCAGGGACTTAGCCCCATTTTCAAGCAATGAAAAAATGTTAATACGATATATTTCCTTCTACAGCTAGATGAGCTTCATTCTTTGCAAGAATTGCTGGTGGTGAAAAATTGATGTTTACAATAAGAAATTAGGGTCCAAAATTTCCACATTAATTTACTTTATTTTGGTTCAATTGTTACAAAAGATTTACTCGTTTTTTCATTGATTTTTCTCCTAACTTACTTTTTTGGCTCTCGCTCAAGAAAATAAGCTTACATCATTATTCAAATTTGCATTTTGTTATTACAGAATTTTAATGCATTTGAATTTTGAATGGTTATTTATTTTTTTCTAGTAGACTTTCAAATGGTTGTATCCCAAATAGTTTTCTTTTGCATTTGAAGGGTTCTATTCTGGGGACGCTACCTGAACGTACCCTACAACTTATGAGATTTGTTGTTAATAAACGGTGCCGAACACATAGACTCAATATTACATTATCTACACAACAATGGATTATACGGCCTCAAATGAACATAATTAAATATATTATGTTACTATGGTGTCCTGTTGAAACATGAATACTTCATCGATGGCAGATTATAAATTAATGAGTACTTTCTGATAATCCCCTTTAACCCAGATTCATATTAATTACAAGTTTCCTAGAATGTGAGTGCTGGAAGACTTGATATACAAATAATGTTTTTATATTTACAATAATTAATAATGAATATAATGTACATAACATACACATAATGTATGGTCAACATCGCCATGAATTTGGAGCAAGCAGAAACTGGGTTTTACAAGAAATTATTTCAACTAATTCGAAGTACTCCGAACTACATGATTCGATTAGAGGCTGCAGGTGACTATGTTTCTGTACAAATTATGAAATCGATGCTTTCGTGGCTCTATAAAATTTTATCTATGCCCAATGATAGATTACCAAAAATATGTTATAATCGACTATTAGCACTAGATCAAACCCCCACAAACAATGTTAAATTTAATTGGGTATCTCAAGTCAAAAATATATTTCATTCATTGGACCAAATAAATATCTGGTTAACGCAGGATCCAAATGTAATTAAAGGAAACATACGTAATATCCTAGATGCTTATAAAACTGCTGCAAAAAATAGAGATCTCGATAAAATGAGAAACTCAGGATATAGTCCAATATATAAATTTATTGTACCATCCACGGGACATCCTCATGACTTTTTAACGTTAAGATTACCTTTTGTAACTCTCAAAATTATTGCACAACTCAGGACTACTAGCAACTTTAATATTAAATTTTGTATTAATAGTGTTAATTATAGCATTAATCCTAAAGAAATGTGTATCCTTTGTAGATCGAATGCCTATGAAGATTTGTATCATATTATGTTGCACTGCCCAATTTACTCGCCTATCAGAGAGCAATATCTACCATTGAAATACCCAGCAGATAACGCTCAATTCCATCAGATCCTAAACAGAGCCTCAAAAGAGGATTATTTCAAAATATTTCTATACCTTAAGAATATGTTAAAGCTCAGGGCTTCACTGCTCGGAGAATAATTTTACTTTGTTTTGTTATTGTTTGAATATTCCTATTGTTCCTCCTGTTTATCTATTTTTAAATATATTATATAGTATATAAATATAAATAACTAGGCTACATACAATATTTTTTATGTATTATGATTGCCAAAACAATATTTATTTAAATAAATGTAAATGAGTTATTTTTGTAAATTATTAAGTTAAAAATATTATTAAGATAGTGGTGCATGTTAAATAAAAATTAGACTAATGCATGACCCTAGTAATACTAACATTAGTTATACTAATCACATTATTTAAGGTCTACTCCTCGCTATGGGGAAACCTTGTAAGCGATAAACAAAATAAAATAATAAAAAAACATCGACATGAATTGGGACACCAACAAATAAATTAATGATTGAAGATGCAATATTATTGAAATATATATTATTTATTTTATTTCTATTCTAGGTAGTAGCGGTAGTGAGGTGAGGGGGGGAAGTGGGAGACTCCTCCCCCCAGCGTATTCAAGTCCCAGGACAACATTAATTGCCAGCCTCGACAAATCTATTCTTCAAGTAAGTTCTACATTTCTAAGCATTAAGTTTATATCAGATTGTATACATTTATTTTTTGTTATTCCAGAGTATTTCTCACATTACGTATTAAATATGAAAATTTATACAAACGTGCAATGGATGGCAGAGATATTTATCTATTCTTGCAGAAGTTTGCAACAGAACATTTAAATCCTAATAGGACATTAAGAAAAACAATTGTGTGAATTTATAATATCTGATAAGCCTCCTACTTAAAAATAAGTTTATTATAAAATGACAAAAAATAAGAAAGTAATTCCCTTTCTACATTTGAGTATAAACTATTGTAGTTATCTTTTTGTTAGCACATTTGTTAAAAAATAGGTTCCACTCCTCAACTTGAGCAGGAGTGGAATATTCTTCTCCTCAAGTTGAGACTGAAGCTGTTTTATTTAAAACATATTACCCTGAAGAGGCACCGCTACGGATTGAATCATGCCGTGAAAAATAAAGTTTGTGGAACTATTTTGTAAAGTTTTTATTTTTTTGACGTTTCGCTTATTTTGATAATGCGCTAAATGCCAGATAATGAATAAAAATTAAAAAGAAATCAAATTATGATTATTGAAAACAAAACATAATGATTGAGCTTTTAACATGACGTGGGCTGGTGATGGGAAAATTTAATCACAGATTTAAATTAAAAATGGTTTAATTTAAATATTTAGTTGTATTAACGTATGAACTATGAAAATCAAACTAATGCAATTTTAGAAATATTTAAACGGATTGTTGCACTAAAAGAAGATTTAAAACCAGCAAGCAGACATTTCTGAAACAGACACGTTCATACAAAAAATTGTTGATTGTAAAGTCAGTCGTGGGGACATTCAGAACAAATGAATCAAGCCTTGGTGCAAAGAAAATCAAATTTCTTAAAACACTGTTAACATTATATTCCATGTGCTAATGTCCTCAGTAGCCGAGGAACAAAAAAAAACTAGCATATTGCAGGATCCTATCATCATCCTGTCAATATATATTTGAAATAACGTTTTTTTAATTGAAAAATGTAAATAGTAGATTTAAATTTAAATTTTTTTTTTGACGAATATTGCATTTATATTTTCAAAAATTAGTTTTTATTGTGTAGGCAGAAGGTCAATGAATAAAAATCAAATTAACAAAAATGCAAATTTATTAAAATAGGCTAGACATGTTTAGCATACCAGTTGCCCCTTCAAGAGCCTAAAAAAAGATACAACAAAAAGGAACAAAATTGAACCGTCTGCGAGAATGGCTGTTGTACTGTAGTTATGACATGGCCATTACCTTCACTTTTGTTCCTTTTGACTGAATCTAGTTTTTTAGGCTCCTGAAGAGGAGTTTAAAACAATAAGAAGTTAAACTAAAAAGTAAATAAATGAAATAAAATAAACAAATACTACAATAATAATTTGAATACCTACTCTCTAATGACATCTTTACAAGGAAGTTTCTTTTAGGTAATATCACACACACACACACACAAAACAATAATGTTTACCTTTATCATTTTATAAAAAACACATTTTTGAGATGTCAGTGCATTACATATTTCCATTTATACAACCATTTTGTTAACTTTATGTTATTAAGCGATAATGAAATATCCCTAGTGGTTTTAAATTTTTTGTGCACTGAGGTACTTCGGCTGGGAATCCGACTAGCTCTAGTGCCTCGCCTGTTCACCAAGCTTTTTCTCCTCCATTACATTTACTCTTGAGTCATAATAATCAAATAGAGGAGGTCAATCGAATAATCGAATAGATGGTCTTCCAGTTTATATCTAGTGGTCTCCTTTGATGAACACTTTGCTCCACTCTTGTTGAAGAACAGTTAGTTGCCCTGAGTCACTCTCAGAATTTGTTCAATTTTTGAAGTGACATTTTTTGTAATTTTACATTTGTCAATTGCATTCATATTCATTATGTATCAGTCTTAATTGAACTGACAAGCTCAGGCATTTTATTTTTATTTTTATTTATTTTTTTAGTATTTCAATTGAATTTTAATAACAGTATAAACAGAAAATAAATCTGTATGCATTTATGTGTGTATTTTTGGAGAGAATAAATGTTTTCAATATTGTGGAAGATTTGAATACTTACTAAAATTCCAATCTTCCATTTTGACTTCTTTGTACCGTGTTCTGCATAATGTTTCTGTTGTAGCACTGTTTTATTTTTCCTGGATTTGAGAAAACATGGTGTTGGGAGATTTTCACTAAGCAATTATACAATCGACAGAGAAACAAAAAAAACCGGACACAGTATTTTCTTGTTTGCTTGCCAGTTGTGAGTGTTTTGGGTTTTGTGAGTAATCTGGCTAGTGCAGGGTATGAATGGACTATGTTCACAGAAATAACCCTTCAGTAATAATAGGATAGATGAGATAAGGCTCGGGATAGCCATTGGTCTTGAGGCTGGATCTTCAATGCCTGACTGGGTTAGGACACTTTGTCATACAAGAGGGGATAATACTACATTTTAAAAAGCCATCCCATGTCGAAAAAGTGTGTAAAATCAATAATTCAGTGCTATAAAATAAACTAACTTTTTATTATAATTTTAACGTCCAATATTATTAACTAAGAATTTTATGACGGGTTATCTATAGGTTACCACCCTTTCCTAGCCAGGATAGGGCTGATGCCTTTTCTTTTTTCAAAAGAAAAGCCACCACCCCGTAGAGGGAATCGAACCCATGGCCTTTGGCATGGAGTGTTAAAATATATTGCACAAAATATATTGTATTCATTAGCGGAAATCTCAGTTATGATTTATCTCCGTTATTTTTTATATTAATACTATGGTATAGAGTACTCTTGGATTTTTCATATTCTTCACTGTCTTGATAATTGCATGAATTAAAATGGAAAGTCACGCCAAAATTAAAATTATATTAACCCATGCTGAAAATGTTGGTTGGAGAGCTTAATTTTTGACAAGGAATTCCATCAAAGAAGCTAATTATCTTTAAAAGGTGAGATTTGCTTCTCTCTCCAGCATGCTCTCCTTCTATTTTTATTAATTTTTGCCAGAAACCTGTCTAGCCTCAACAGATTGATGATTTTTAAAGGCATTTAAATTGATGATTACTCACAAAAAGAAATTTAGGCTTCTGCCAAATAGAAATTGGACTAGGTTGAGCTAGGGAAAGAATTTTTTTTTTTTTTTTTTCTTTTTTTTTTTTTTTTTTTTTTTGTAAGGTGCTTCTACTACCTAGGTCATTAGCGCCATTGAACGTTGTTTTATTTTTAACAAATGATAAAACAAGTTTTATAATTAAGCAATATTCTATATTTTATGATGTCATAACTATCAATAGTATTTTTGGGACTATTATTTATTTTTTATTATTTTTTTTTTTTGGGGGGGGGGTTAAGTTGTACCCTAAGATATTTTAGATCCTTATAACAAATATCGGATCTAACCTTAAATCTACATCTAAACCTAAAATTCTATTAGGGAAAGAAACTAAACTGATTTTAATACATTAAAGCCCAGGGAAAGTGTATAGGGGTCAGAATTCTTTTTATTTTAATGCATAATGAGAATAAATGCATATAGTCGGAACAAAATCTGATTTTGCCCCTCCAATCTTTTATTCCATCATATCCATTTTAGCATTTCAGTCTTATATATTGAAATAAATATAAATTAATATCAAGTTCTATAAATGGCTAATATTCTTATTAAGATTTGTTAATTTTAAAATAATGCAATTAAAGAATTATTTGTGGCACCAAAGAGCAATTTCTTCCTGGTGGTATATTTGCGTCCCAAGAATCAAACCGAAAATTATGTGTTATCCATATGATGACATTTCCCTCCCAATAATGAAACATTTCCAAAACAGGGAATTTAAATATTATATCAGTGTTCACGTATGAACTCACAAAGAAACCATTATGATGCTTAGTAATAATAAAGTTATTCTTTCCAATTTAAATATTTTTTGAGATTCTTAGAAATAGTCTAGGAAAGATTCTACTTCTAATCCTTGAACATATTGTCCCTACCATTTCTAACTATCCAATATGAAAAATCTCGTTTTTCAGATTCTAGACTGTGCTCTTGGATTTTGGGCAATACGGCTTGTCGAAAATTGTCACAACACTTAACCCCTTTAGAATAGCCTTTAATGTCTTCAATAAAGTATTGAGTAAGACAATATTTCAAAATATTACTTTGCCAAATTATCGAATATTTTCTTTCAATAGTTTGCTTTGATTAGTATATTTAATAGTTTGACATGGTAGGGACGATATGAATGTTCTGGAGATTAAAATTACATTTTCTTTAAGTATTTTAACAAATCTTTTTATTTGAATTAAACAGACCTTCATAATACATTGTAATTCTATTTAACTACCTCTGTGTTTTGTACAAAATTATAAATATGCTTCTCTCAACAGTATTATCGTATAAAGTTGTTTATATAATCATTCAGTTAACAAAATTTCATTAATTTTACAATGATTTTTTTTTCTTTTACACACTATTAGAAATTCTTAATGAAAACATATGGATAGACAACTATTTTTTCTGGAATGGCATATTTTCCTGTGCTTAATCTAAGAAAAACTATTATTACATCATATAAACTTAAACAAATTTTAAACAAAAACAAAAGAAAAATACTTTTCTAGGTGGGTATTCATTTTTTTTTTCTTTTAATAAAATCTTTGTCGGGGGTGCCGTCTATTTATTTCGATGAGGGAGATTTGGATCGGATTGGACTCCGGGGGACCTGGTGCCAGGTGGTGAATAGTCCGGATGTCTTCTTGGGCTACGAGATTCACTTCTTTCTGTTCGCCTCGCTGTTCTCCATATTCTCGAAGGACTTTTCGAGTAGCCTCTGTATGCATCATGCCTTACTGCTTTCCTTCGACATTCGCCTGGGCTCCCAGACCTCTCTCTTCGCCTTTAAACAGTGTTTTCAAATTGTAAAAATGTAATAATTGAAATACATGTATTTTTTATTAATTGTAGTTTGCATATTGTAATGTATTAGTGTGCGTTTACATCTGATAGTTGCAGGGTATTTATGCCAGACTGTGTTGTTCGAATGTAAACTGCAAACAATTTATGCCTGAGATATATATTTATTTTACGATCAATAAGGGTGCATTTACATCAGACACTTCTCGCAGGAAACATATCTCAGGTGTCGGATATAATAATTATGATAATTATCTATCCGACACCTGAGATATACCCCCTGCGAGAAGTGTCAGATGTAAACGCACCCTTAGTTTGCCGTTCATTTTGTTTTTGTTATATTTCGAACCTTCCCTATAACTTTTTAAGACAAAATAATAATGCCAAACGTTCACAGTGATAAACACTTTTTTTGTCTCTCTTAATCACATTTATAGCATTTGTATCTTGGGTTTTTTATTCCTTAGAAAATTGAGAACTATTACAATAGCCTATTTTAATTTGTATAATCCTATAAAATATGATTCTATAAAACTATTCATTGCGGTTTTACTTTACATACATTGATAGAAAGAACTGCTCCAAATAGAAATTTAATTTTGAGTCAAAGCTATAAAGACTGGACAGTCCTTTCTCAGTTCAGAATAACAAAAAAAGTAAAAATTGGGGAAGTTAAGCATATGCCTTGAAAGTTATTAAGTCGAATAGATTTAGTCAATGATTTTTTTAATTTTTTGGTGGATCTAGGCCAGTAGCACTTAGTGATAGAAAGCATAAATGAAATGAAACTAGGGGTGAGGGCTTTTCTTTCGAAAAAAGAAAAGGCATCAGCGGTATCCTGGCTAGAAAAGGAAAAGGCTCCTCCTAAAATTCGTTGTCAATAATAAATTATAGTTAAGTTTAAATAAATAAACGTGATATTTTTATTACATTCAAAAGTCGTGAAAACTATTGACAATCTTTTTTGTAAACCTTTGTCCGATGCGATTATTTTGAGGTAGAGCTGACAAAAGATCGTGACAGCTGCGTCTTTTCTGTTAAGAGTTTATTTCCGACGGCCGGACGGTGTTAAGACACTAACACTACTTTGGGGATTGTGGTTTCGATTCACACTAGGGGTGGTGACGTTTCTTTCGATCATGGGCGTATATAGAAAATAATTTCGGAGGGGGCTAGGAAAATTTCGGGGGGGAGGCTGAGACCATTTCCTGTATACGGAATACTAACAATTTAGATCTTGGGAGAGTTTTAGCCAACTTAAACGCTATTACACCCAAAATAGAATATGTTTTATGAAATAAATGATCTTATTTAATTTTTTACCGATCAAATCAAAATTTCGGGGGGGGGGGGGGGGGGGGTCAGCCCCCCCCCTTATACACGCCCATGCTTTCGACAAAAGTACAGGAATATCCTCTATCATGCCAAGAAAAGGGCGGATACCTGTAAATATTCTGTCCCAAAAAAGGTATGTTATTTAAAGTGAGGATAAAATTAATATAAGATTTTGACTAATAGCTAGAATTTTTTCGCCGATTATTAAATAAAAGAGTTAAAAATTAGTTCATTAAACATTTAAAGTCCACTTATACATGAAAAATATTTCTAAGGCGGTTTTTCTGTTGGTTAAAACCCTTTCCTTGCTAGGATAGGGTTGTTGCCTTTTATTGTTTTTCCAAAGCAAAGCCATAGCCTTTTGTGTCAATCGAACAAACTTCCCACGGAGTGATTTTTGAATAAAAATTAGTTTATTAAATGAAATCTAGGAAAAATATTTGAGGTTAAGTTTGATTTACCTTTCCAGGTAGTAGGCTTTCTTCAAATCTGAGATGAGTTCTCCCGGTAGGATCCTCTTTGGATATTGACACCTGAGTATGAACTCTTCCTGTTTCTTTGCCAGTTCGTCTATCTCCTTCTTGACAGGTGGTGACGGTACTTGCGGGTAATATGGCGATGGGTGTATGGGGTTACTCGCAGGTAATATGACAGGTCGAAGAGTACCAACCCCAATCCGATTCTCCTGTGGAAGGCCGGTATAGCTTTTGACGGGTTCCAGGGCGACTATTGAAGGAGGCGGTGGCCTTTCGAACATCATAGAAGTCAGAGAGGTGTAATTTGACGACGGAGGAAATAGACTGTTCGACATGGTCCAATATTTTTTTTCTTTTCTTACTTTCTTTTTTATTTTGATTTTACAATTCTCTTCTTTTTCCCTTTAGTAGAATATGCGTTCAGTGATGCTTTAAAACGGAATAAAATTATCATAAAATAAACTCGCGATGAGCATATTAGAACGACAGGTTATGGAAATGCTGCTTTTGTTTGTCCTCCCGCTGTTCATAACCAAAACAATAATATGAATATCATTACACAGAATATCAATTTCGGACCAGATGTTTTTGCTTTCTACTTTCAATTTACATTTTATTTGTCAGCCTAATTATTATTATGTTAATAGATGTTTAACATAAATTCGTCTGTATGTGTTTACGTATTCATTTATTCAATTTCTGTTTGAACATTCCAAAGGAATATAATTTACATTCTCTCGCTGAGAGTTTCATATTTGTATGAAATTTGGTCTTCATTCGAGTACGAAATTTGGATGTAACTTTTGAAAAATAAATAACAAAGAGAGTAATAAAATGCTTATTATCGCTAAGAAACTTCAATTTTCTGGAAATGGAAGTTTTTTTTTATTTATTTATATCTTACAATCTTTAAAATAATATGTCTATATGAAAGTGTGTCATAAATTAAGTTTCTAAATAGGTTACAAACCTTGAAATTTTCAAAAAATCAAGTTTTGTTTATGAGACTGATGAATTGTGAAAGTAATATCTAGATCTATTCAACTGGTTTTTGATAAAATTTACAGTTATTTGTTATATTTGGGACATAAAACAGGGACATATTTCATGAGTGGAATTTCTAAGGGATCTAATGAGCCATTTTAAAATTTGTCGACTGCAAAGAAATCTATCTTCCTGTGCCAATGCTCTGCTACTACTATCAACTAACCACAACCAAAAAGATTAACACATATTTCTTTTAGCAGGGCATTATCGCTGGAACATAGATTACTTTGCAGTAAAAAATGCCACATAGATCCCTTACCAATTCCACTCTTTATTTAATAACTTTTTTTGTTAGAAATTTACATTAATTTTGAGTTATTTTCATTGAACCTATAGGTTACTGACTTTACTTACCCAGGTTAGAGCTGAAGCTTTTCTTATTTAAAAAAAAGAAAAACAAAAACAACAGCTCTTGAAGGTGTTTGAACGCCTAACATTCAAGGTCATTGTAGATATTACAACTGTTTTGAAAAAAAAAAAAAAAATGTGTATATCTTAGTGTTTCTAAGATGTTTAATTATTTAAATTTTACGTTCATTTATCAATAACTCAAAATTTTAGGACGGGTTACCTAAAGGTCGCCCCCTTTTTAACAAGGATAGGGGATGATGTCTTTTCTTTTTTGCCAAAGAAAAGCCTCCAACCCTTGTGGGAATCGAACCCACGACCCTTGGCGCGGTTTGCATACGCATTAGCACTCAAGGCTACCGAGCCTCCTCTTTAATTATTGCTTCAATTTGTTGGCTACCATCTGTTAGAAGTTCGGTCAGGTCCAAAGTTATGTCTAAATATTCTTGTCGTCAGCTAATTTGATGTGTATTACGCTACACCTCACAAATATGCCTCTCCTGTATAGTCAATTGGTGCCGTGAAGGGTATGAAAAATACGGAGTTTGACTTCTTCTCTCCATGTGGCCATTCTGCGACTGTTTGATCGTTCAAATCTTGTGCCTAATGGCGCGGCTGAAGTCGTTTTTTTTTTTTTTGTAATTAGAGAAATAAATAAGTCTGCACTACATATTATTTAAATAATGTGAGCGCGCCATACTCAGTTCTCCCTAGCTGTAAGGAAGGGGCGAAGCAACTGCTACAGATTGTCCTCGAGACTTGCCTCCTCCTCTGGGCGTCTCCAGGAAAAATGTCTTCATTTTTCCACCCTGCGTCTATATTCTGCTCATTGCCTCATTTTCTTTTCTGTCGGACCTCTTTTACTGAAGTTGATTCTATCTTTGTTCTACAAGCTTAATTTTACAGTTTCTGCAAGCATTAAGCATAACAAAGTATTTCGCCCAAAATTCGCTACCTTAAAAAGTATTAATTAAATGTTACCGATGTTACACAATGTTATATGCGATAATAATTTATTGTGCGTATATAATATTATATTATCATACTATTTTTTTTATCTTTGCCGCACGAAAACTGATTTAACACAATATATCTATGATACACGGAGGCGAGATTAGCACAGTGGTACAAAACTCGACTAATATGCTGAAAGATACGAGTTTAAACTAAAGTTTGATCCCAGGCCGTTTTAGGGCCACCTAGTCTTTAATTTATAAACGGGTAACTGCAAAGAGGAAAATCAGGCGGCCGGAGCATGGACCACACGATCTCTCTAGTGTGCCGTATGGTCAATTTATGCCCCCTCTAGACCCTTGTGGCCTGTTACGGGACTTATTTTGATTGATGTCTATCACACACATGGAAGAAAAATGACCTCCCTTAATTTTATTTTCCTCTAAAACCCCGCCCATGATAACATTTCACAAAATAATGATATTAGCTAATAGCGAAAACCAGGAGAAAAGAAGTTGTGTAGTGGGTGTATAAAATATCGGCATATGTAGAAGTTTTTTTATATAATAGCATAATCGTATAAAGGAAGAGTTTTTTTCCTGCTACGTTTTCAAAGTTTTGAATGATATGTTGCGAAAGAAAGTTGTTAGAGATCTCCGGATCACAGCTTGAATACGAAAAGGGTATTGGACTCCTTCATCAATCCTTGAACTCTTTCAACTGGTTCTCTATGTCATTTTTTTTTTCGTTCTCCGCATTGCTATGGAGATATTTCTAACAGCAAAAAGTTTTAGACATCTTGTGCACTTTATCTGCAAAGCCATTTTCGTCTTCCCTCAGCAAGAAGTGCCTCAAAGTTACTAGACATTCGTAACCTTGATAACAACTATATATCAAACAAGAACGCATAATGTCAACAAGAAACTATAAGAAATAAAGGAGACATAGAATGCCTGGGCATCGAATAATCGAACGACAAGAAGGGAAGAAGTCGTGATTACAAGGCTCAGAATTGGTCATTCTTTCATACTCACTGACATTTAATGACGACACGAGAACTGGCCGTATGCAGAATTGGTGTGCAACGATCAATTAAACACATCCTGACAGACAAGGACAGGGACTGCTTGGACATTACACATGACATACATCACTTACTGACTGAAAGTAGCCCACTTTTAGACAAAATACGCACTAAAAAATGTATACAACAAATTATAAACCCTACACAAACATGCGTTTGTTTTGACTACATCTACAAATTGTTCCTGGAGGCCCTGCGGCAGTGAGCGTTAAGGCATGAGCACTTAACACTCCGTGCCAAAGGGTCGTGGGTTCGATTCCCACTTGGGATGATGGCTTTTCTTTAGAAAAAAGAAAAGGAATCTGCCCTATCCTGGCTAGAAAAGGGTGGTAACCTATCGATAAGCCGTTGTAGTTTAAATTAATTTAACAAATTTAATAAATAAATAAATTGTTCCCAAGAAGAGTAAAAATACAATATTATTTAAATTTCATTTATTGAGAAAACTTTTCAATCAAAATTCTATTTTTTTTTTTTTTTTTTTTTTTTTTTTTTTTTTTTTTTTTTTTTTTTTTTTTTTTTTTTTTTTTTTTTTTTTTTTTAGAAATTTGATAAACTTCTTGACTTGCGGATGCTCATAAATAAATTAAAAATAATGAAAGGAATGTCGTCACCAACTTTTCGTACATAAATTGGTCAACTACTCATTTGTCTTGTTTGTTGAAGAGAGTTTTCTTTAGCTTAAAAGAAGTTGATTTTACAGCGAACTAAATATTGCGACCAGTTAGAGATTGCAAATTAGAAAATTGGTAGAAGTTAAATCTCGTCAGAACTGCACTTTTTTGAATTCGTTTAAAGCTGTGTTTATTGCAGTAAGCTGCAGAAGTTGCCTCACTCTGATCAAGTAGTTGCATCAAAGATGTCCTATACCACACACAGGAATGGCGTTAGTGACCTTAAGGGTTGACACGCCATTACAATAATTAAAAAAAAGATGTCCTAATTTCACACAGCAATTAAAAAACACGCCCCTTAAATTCTGGAGCTATATCTTTTGACATTGAAGAAACGTTCAATGCGGCATCCTCTTACAATAGATCCCCGTTTCATCGACTTTTAAAAGTCATTGAATAGTCGGTGTGGAGTGTATCATTTTCCCTTGATAATTTCTTAAAGAATAAGGCTGCTGCTTCGTAAATGTTAAGGGTTACAGTATATATATATACAGTGGAACATGGATAATTCGAACTTCGATAATTCGAAATCGTTTTTAATTCGAATATTTCTCTCGGTCCCTAGAATTTAGGGCATAAAGAATGTAAAAAAATCTTGGTTAATTCGAAAAATGTTTGGATACTTCGAATTTTTTACGAGTCGGTGCCTCGAATGGGAAGTAGACAGAGAGGCGGTCGATCTTAAATCTTGTGAAAATATTCTAACATCAGGAAAAGCGGATAATAAGATACAGATGTAGGGGTTCCGGGACAAGAATAGCGGTGGGGTCTCATACTCTAGTTCTTGGACTCAAGGAGTTCTGGAAAGTGGTGGGTCGTGCTTCCTCCCTTCCGAGGGTTGTTTATCCTAGAATTCCCTCCCAACATCCCTCCGATCTTCATTTCTTATTCAGTTAAAAATCAGTCAGCGCCTAGATCTGTTGTATTTTGTTGTTTGTGCCTTGAATTGTACAGTGCAGTTCTGTGAGTTGTTGATTTAAGATGTCGAAGCCTAGAAGTTATAAAACTTTAACGTTGTCAGAGAAAATAGCTGCGATTAAAGAAGTTGAAACAGGATTTCAAAAAAATCTGAAATTGACAAGGACTTTTGAATTCCTCCTAACACTTTACCAACTTACCTGAAAAATAAAGAAAACATTCTTTCCTATGAAAATGACTTTTTTTCTAAACAATAGATGTTTATTTTTATTTTTTTGATAAATTATTTATTACTTATGTACGTAATCATCAATTCATGAAATGTTTGTTGTTCTTTAAATAAAACGTATTTTTTTTTTAATTAAAAAATGTGAAAATATGAATTCGATTTTTTTCCCCTTTATTTTCGAAAACTTTTGTAATTCGAATTTTGGATAATTCGAACTTTTTTATCGGTCCCTAGGGGTTCGAATTATCCAAGTTCTATTATATATATATATATATATATATATATATATATATATATATATATATATATATATATATATATATATATATATTGATTGATTGATTGATGTGTTTGTTGAAATGAAGCGAGCCTTGAAGGATATTTTCGGCTGGATATCGGGTTCATGTAGAGAAACATAGCGGAATTAGATTTGCGCCCCGTTGATCAGCTATGGAAGGCTGGATAGGCCCTCGGGCTGTTGCCCGGCCCGTTTTATTTGATTATATACCGAGGGAGAGAGGGAGGGAAAATATCATTCCCTCTTTTATCAATGTATCCTTCTCTGGTCTCTCTCAAAACTCTTCCTTCATTTTCTCATCAATCTTCTATATACCAATGTATCTCTGGTTCTTTGATATTTTCTCTCATTCAACATTTTATCTGAACTTTGCTTGTAATTTTTCCAAACGAATGGCGCTTTTTAGTAGGCCAACGGCCATAGCCACGTTGAATGCACCGGTTCCCGTAGATCACCTTAGTTAAGCAACGTCGGGCGTGGCCAGTACCTGAATGGGTGACCGGCCACGTGCTGTTGGCATTTAAAAGGGCGGCAACCTATAGATAGCCCGGCGTTAATAGCCAAATAGTTGATGCGCCGTTAAAAACGAAAAAAACACAACTTTTTAGTAACGAAGATAGCTACAGGTTATAGGTACAATTTAATGCTGGTTAAAGAACTGGCCCAATTGGTTTTTATGAGAACCACTTACTCTCTCACTGACCTATCATCGCCCAGCCCAAACCACTTGACTGAAAAATTTGAAATTTTGCATGAACATTCCCTCTAGAACGTACTCCCTCACTCGCTAAGAAAGTTTTTTTTCTTTTTTTTTATATTCAAATTATTAGGTATTTTTAGAGGGGTATGAATTTTTAGTTTGTTAGAGCAGGCAAGCCAAGGCAGCAAGCGTTGCTAGGAAAACAGGTCAGGCTGCTATCGTACTGTATTTATTTCATAATATTATTTTTATTTTCGGTTAGTTTCAACTATGATGGCAGACATTGAATTACTATAAATAAACAGTGATTTTGTCCCTCATAGAGTTTAGGCTATACCTGGTGTAAAATTACCTGTTACTGGTAACCGATAGATAACGGGTTATCTGTTTGTTGACACTGGTCCAGGGCGTCCCATTGTCAAGAAACATTATACTTTGATTACAATTGATGTATAACATACAGTATGACGGGTACCGTGCTATAATAAACTGCACAAAATTATATACTAGCGTTAATTTTGATGATCCATTATTTAATCCAATAAAATAACTACTTATTCGCCGTTACGAAGCACGGGTATTCAGGTATTTGTTAACAAAAGAAATATGTAAATCGTCATCCATCTATATCATACTCGTATGTAAAAATCCATCATCTACCTATGTCAAATTCTATCACATAATTTCTGTCAGAAAATAATAAGTTCATACATATCTAAGAAAAAATGCTAAATAGTACGCAGCTATTAGAGAAACTTTGAGGTCATTCAATACAAACACATATTCCTTAGCCTGCCAACTTTGTGTGTACGCCCCTTTCATATAGAATAATTCTTTTCTCCGGTCCATCACTGCTGGTGTCAGTAGCACCAGTTTTGTTTTATGAACCAAAATCTGCTTTCTTTGCTTCGCAATACAATTTAAAGAAAACGAAGGAAATGTGTTTATATCTCAATTTAACCTATAATATACTAAAAAAAAAATGGTTCATCCTTTTTAAGAAATACCGGATATACCATAAACAATTCCACTATATATAAAAAAATTATATTAACACATTTACAAGTATTTATTTACAATAGACACAATCGCACTGTAATTTTTTTTTTATTTATTCAGAATTTACAACAATGTAAAAATACATTACTAGTAAAATGATACTTGTGAATATATCCTGAAGTTCGTGAGGAGGGAAGCCGCACAGTTGCAGTACCCACAAGGCAGAGTGTAATATTGTAGTAACTACTCCTGGAGCTGGTCTCTAGGCCAGTTACGCTTCAGACGGCGAATGGGGTTGTTTGGGATTAGATGTGATGATAGGGAGTTAATTAAAGAATTTGGATGACCGTGTAATTTAGAATGAAATTTTTTATATACTTTTTTTGATAAGGGTTGGATAAATGGAATATGGAGGTCGTTGTGAAGAGTCAAATTGGATACAAAGAATGGAGCGTCCGCTATTTTACGGAGGATTTGAGATTTTAAATAGTTTCACACACAGAAAAACATATAGTATAATTATAACAAATCGAATTTCTAGTTTAAAAATTCGCCTAACAACTTCTCAACCTATAATATACAAATGTGCATATCCATTCGCGGAAAATTATTGAATATTATCATAAAATGAATGAAAGTTCTAGAAATATTTAATTAATGAAGTAAATGCTAAGTAGAAGGGCGTCGAGGGGATGTTGACGATTAGAATACTCTACAAATATATTCCTAGAGGAGTCCTGGCTAAACAGGGCAACAGGTGGTATTAGATTGAAATGTAACTCTCTAGCCTGATTGTTCCCTTTCTCTAAAGGCACTCAGCATCATTACATGTAATTAACTACAGAGCTTACATAGGCAATTGAATCGTTACGGTCACTATACATTCCTATGTTAAGAGGACTTTAGTCCAATACATTGTTGCCATAGAAACACATGTAGCAAACATATTCATTAACGGCATAATAGCACATTCCTTTCAATTACGCCAAGGTCTTGAGGCTCCCGTGGTCCCTCCCAATCCTGCCTACCCAGGAGGGAAGGTCCCCATCAAGCAGAAAAACATTGAAGACATTAAAAAGTTGATGCCATACGTTTCAGAAGAGCACACGATTTTTTACTATGAAATATTGGGTTGGCCAACAACTATAAACATAGATGAAGAAGTTCAAGGATTAAGCCTTACATTACCCATTGTATGAACTTTATACCATGCAAATATTTCGGTAAATCTGAAGGAGAGCGTCCTCAGCTACGATTTTCTTCAAAGTTTGCACTATAACGTATTTTGATGCACTAAACACGAATCCGTTGAAAAAAAAAAAAAACGCTCTCAACTAGGAAAGAAGTTATTTTAAAAAAAAGTTCACTGTTATGAAGGTTAGGGAAGAATGCCTTGGACGACTTTTGGGCATAGAATTCTTTTCATTTCTGCGAGTTGGATTGACTAGGGGTTTTGATGTTTTCTTGAGCGAGCGGAAACGCAAAGCACGTATGCCCAAAAGCGACAGTTTACGACCAAGTCAGCTACCACAGGCGAGTCTAAATTTCAATTACACTTCATCATTAAGGACTATTGCGCATGCGCGTGTTTACAAATAAGCTGTTTACCCCATCTTTTATAACCTCCATAACAGTGAACTTTAGTGCTTAATAACTTCTTTCCTAGTTGAGAGCGGGTTTTTTTCTTCAACGGATTCGTGTTTAGTGCATCAAAATACGTTATAGTGCAAACTATGAAGAAACTCGTAGCTGAGGACGCTCTCCTTCAGTTTTACCAATATTTCTTACACATTGTACCATTGGTAATAAACTGTTACTCAATATATCCTACAATGTGTTTTACATTATATTAGACCTTATATTTTGCAAGGAGGTACTCCTTTGGCTGTTCCATGCAAGAAGAGCTTCAGTCCAAGCACTATTATTATATTTTAATAATATAATGCATTTGTTAGCAATAACCAATGTTTCATATACAAATTGTGTCAGTATGGGGTACTCAGACAACAAAAAAAAAAGCACAATAATAAAACAAATGAAGAGTGTAGACAGTTTTTTCTCGTTTTCTCAAAACGACTGATTATGGAGTGAAGCTCTTTTTGCATGGCGGCATTACAGGCGGTTCGATTGTTGTTGTTTGTTCTATCTGGCAGCCAATAAGAAAGAAGTAAATAGATTGGCTCCTCTAAAAAAACTCTCATAATAATTGTAGAAAATAACATATATGCATACTTCATAATTGACATAGAGAAGGAAATTAGATTTAGGCCAGGTGCACGCTGAAGAAACTGGTTTCGTGAAACTCAAGTTGCTTGCAACCGATAGATAGAAAACCTTATGTTGGTGCACACGGAGTTTCATGAAATTTGTTAAATTGGATTCATGAAACCCGGTTAAATGAAACTCCGTGTGCAGTAACTTGTGTTTCAGGAAACCAGTTTCAAGAAACCGGTTTCTTCAGTGTACACCGGGCCGCAAGGTTTCATGAAACTCTGGGTACACCAACCTATGGTTTTCTATCTCTGTGTTGCAAGCAACTTGAGTTTCACGAAACCAGTTTAATAAAAACAGTTTCTTCAGTGTGCTCCGGGCCTAAAATGTATGTTTCATGGACAGAATGTTTAAAGTAGTTTAATACTTAAGCGCTTGTCACCCATGTGCTTGTACCTACGTATTAACTAGGTGCTATGTGAGAAGTATTAATGCCTAGTGGTTGTTCCTCGCACTTATAGTAATTGAGAAATACTTGTCCATACGATGGTGAACAAGTGCGTTTAGTACGGTCCGTCCAGTAACAAGTTTTTCACTAAACACTTGTTGGGCTGGTTGGTTACACGACGCACAGTGGTGCCAAGAGGGGAAAAAGCCTTAAAACCGAAGGTATTCGATCGCGTTTCAATTAACATGTTTTGTGCCTAATTAGTTGTAGAATCTACTCTAATATTTCTTATCCATTTTATTGATAGTTTTAATCACAAACCACCTTTTTGGTGACTGTTTTTGAGAAAACAGTTGGTGCACACAGAGTTTCATGAAATTCGTTAAATTAGATTCATGAAACCCGGTTAAATGAAACTCCGTGTGCAGTAACTTGTGTTTCAGGAAACCAGTTTCAAGAAATCGGTTTCTTCAGTGTACACCGGGCCTAAAGATTCATGAAAATTGAGGAGTACAAATCTCACAGTTTTTAGTGAACAGTAAAACAATATTTTACACCACTTGTTTTAGATCTGAAAAACTTATATTACCAAGGAAGTCTCATGTGTATATGTAGCTTTTAAAATAATTTTCTTTTTTGCTAAAATGTACCATGAACTTGGTGGATTTATGTCGTAGACCTATTGGTAATAAAACTCAAAAATCCTTAGTTTATTTGGTATAGGAAAAAGTACGGTGAAAATGGGGCTACGATCCTGAAACATGTATGCGTAAAATAAAATACCTGTGAAAATTGGGTACAATTCTTTTCACCGTCCAGCAATTTCTACAGCCATCATCATTCTTGTATGTACACAATATCAATCCTAACAATAGCTTAAGCCAACGCACATCTAATCTAAACAGACTTACTGCCCACAGTTTCGGCTGTATCGTCTTCGTAGCAGAAATCCAATATTGAAAAGGATAAATTAACGTTTATTAAAACTAGTGAAAAGTTCCTTTTGAGACGATCATTCATAGTGTGAGAAAGAGTTTTTCAGTTAGCTTCTGGAGTACCATCAGTTACAAGTTCTGGAGTTCTTGAAGCCCGGATTAAACTGGAGTCTTTCCAGGATCCGCTCTGCCTCGAGCTCTTTCCGCCTTTTTAGCCCTTCGAAATACCCCTCCCCCCTTCCCTTTAGTGGCTAACTTTCTCACTAATAAAGGATGTCAACCGTCAGCCCGTACAGAAACAAAGACCTCTTTATAATTTCATAAGCCTCAAAGGGAAGAACCTGATATCTTCAGAAGTTGCAGCTTCTAAGGGCTCGCCAGCGTTAATATCTTCATAAATAGTACTTTCAGTAAAATAGCATGAAAAAAAAAAAAAAATCAGTCCCGTAACAGGCCACGAGGGCCCTGAGGGGCAGATACTATAGAGGTATCTGATTCATGACCATACGGCACACTAGGGAGATAGTGTGGTCAGTACTATGCTCCGGCCGCCTGATTTTCCCCTTGGGTGTTCGACTGCTAGAGTCATTAGCACCAACCAAGGTACCCATTATTAAATTAATTAAAGGCTGGGTTGGCCTAGGGGCGGTCAGGGAGGCCGAATTCAACCGGTGAGCGAAGACACTCGAAGAAAAAATCTTTAGTGCTTGCTCGGGATTTGAACTCAGGTGCTCCAACTTATTAGTCCAATGCTCTACCACTGAGCTAACCTCGCCCTCCAAAATAGCATAAAGCATTTATAATTATTAAACGGTTGATCCTTGTATTTGGACCATATTTCTTCCCATAAATGAAGGCTTATAAAACGTGAAACATCTGTTTGAAAGCTTATTAGATTTGTTCTTTTGCGATTTTTCATAGAACCATCTCATTCGGTGAAATATGTGCCTGAATGGAGAAATTTCCGCTGTTAAACGGAAACGCGCAAAGATGACACACTTCTTGAGAGTCGGGATTTTTTACTATATGGAATTCTGCGTAGATTCCTTCATGGTTTGCACACTCAGCAAACCACAAATCTGGTTGTTATACCAAATTAATTAGCTGGGATTTGAGCTCTATAAATAACTATGGTGTATGTTACATTTGATGTTGATTTACTGAGTTTCATCGTCTCATCTCGATTATGAAAAGTAAACAAGCTGACTTGCTAATGATCTATAATTAGCTGAACTTTACACTTCATTCCCCAGAATAACGTAATTTGTTTCCTTAATTTTGAATCGTTGTTCTACATTCTGAATATTTTGTTTGTAAATATTTTACCACACTAAATTAATTTGCTCATCCTACAATCTTATTTCTATCTGCTATTATCCTTTGTTTTATTACAGATATAAGGTCTGTTGTGTTGACTGATATAGACTCGAACATATATACAATTATTTATACAGTATTTATATTTTTTGTATCTTAAATTGGACTGATGTACATATAATTAATTTTTTATTTATATACTTGTTTTTAAATATCAATCATATTTAAGTACTTGAAAGCTATATTTAACTCTTTTTATATGCGGTTATTGTGTCTGGATAAAATAGTTCACAATCTTTCGTTTTTACATTATTGTATTTATTATAAAAATACTCCACAGATTTTTTAAATTATAAATATATTTTTTAGTAGTGTTTGAACATTATTAAATAAGCTTTGTAATATAAATTTGCTTTCTTTCTTTTGGCTGCTTTCATCAAAGCATATAGCAATGGGAAAATCTCTATTACGATTCGTTAGGTTGGTCCAAAAGTACTATAAAAGGTCTAATCTCCTTAAAATAAGCTATACTTGTAAATAGTTTTGCTCAAATTGTTACCTAACATTCGAAAATCATCCTGGATCATATTAAGGAGCAAAATGTGTGGAAGTGGTGGGGAAGGCTTCAATCTCATTATATAAAGATTAAATACAAGTTATTGTTTACTTACATACTTATAAAATAAGTACTTTAAACTTTCATATATCTAAAAGATAGGAAATGCTGACTTATACACTTTGAAGGCATGTCTAAAGAATCGGAGGGCCATTCGGAGTACTATCTTTACGAGAAGTTCTTGATGTGGAATTTACAAGCCTCTTCGTCCTTTCTTATCAGCCTGGGAAAAACATTCTTATATACTGCATTTATCTTATATCATCTACTGGCTGAAGTACTTATCCCTTACTGGGGCGTAAAGAATGTATAGTCTTTTGACCTCCATATGTCTTATGGCTCAGAAGAAATATTTGCACACTCAGACATACGCAAACGGTATTAGCCATTTATAATCCTTTCCATCCTCTAATACACTTTAAAAAAATAAATCAGTCCCGTAACAGGCCATGAGGGCCCTGAGAGGGGCAGATACTAAAGAGGTCTCTGATTCGTGACCATACGGCACGCTAGGTAGATAGGTCAGTATTATTCTCCAACCGCCTGATTTTCCCCATTAACTAAAAATTATCGGTGGATAGGTAGAAAAGGTTGGGAAGGAAATCGAAGTAGTCCCTTGCCGCAATCTCTAGACTTTGGTCAGTTTGACGTTTCAAATTACTCAAGCCTTCATAACGTTGGTTTTACTTCATAATTTGTTGTTCATTTTGGCTCCAGTGTTTCAAGTACATACTGTTAACAATGCAAGAAATACTGTCAACATTTCCAAGGTCTACTGTAAGCCACGACTGAGCTTCTAAGTGAAAACATTTCGTTAGTCGTTCAGACTGATAAACTTATATTTTTTTATGGGTGGATTTAGTGCCTCTAACATATGAACTAAGAAGATTTTATGGAAAACTGATACATTGAATGCAATGAAGGGACAAACCTTTTTATGTTATGTTTATAGATACCTGATCTTTATTGTTATTGTAATGGCCCAAGAATGAAGAGAAAATATATGCAAGAACATGAAAAAAAAAACAAGTCTTCATTTCGATCGCCGCATTTGTTGAGAAACGTAGGACGCGTTTAGTAGATGTACGGGTGACCGTTTGTGCAATCTAGGTGCCTTTGAGATTAATGACCAAGAATTTTACAGACCGTTCCGTTTGACGCTCCCAAGTATTTTAAAACATATTCGTACCTACTCAAAAATAAATTACCTTCGAAAAGGTTTCTTGTTTTAAAAAGGTCGTCTACTTGAAATGATTTTTATAAGATTAAAGGGATCATCATGACTTTGTTTTTTTAAGGTAGTCTTCAGGTTATCCCCGATGAGTTTGTTGCTTGTTATATTTTTGATATTATTATTATGTTATTGTTGTAACTACATCTAAATATTATATAGTCATGTAGCTATACATGTGCCTAACAGTAAGTAAACCATAGCTGCAAATGTAAAGCTATTTTGAGCGAATTGTCTCGATGAGCAAACAGATTTGTCAGGATTACTGTTTTCCTATTCAAAATATGCGTTAGCCCTCTTTAATATTCCTCCATAATGGATGACTTCCTTCCCAGTAATTCCAGCTCGGTCCACTCTCGTTTTAATAACAAATTATCTCCGATCGCCCCCTCATTCATAACGGCTCATTATTCCGTTCGATGATTTACCTGTTGGTTTTGGCAAAATATTCAAGTCCCTCCTATTTCATTAGGAATAAAGCCGGCACGCTAATTCAACACATTTCGGTTTAAATTTTAATAAAAATATGAGGCGTTGTGCATACGAAGGTAGTTTTCAGGAAAATGCGATCGGATATTTTTTCCATAAGGGCGATCTCTACTAGGGTATATTCTAAAATATTTTTTCGTTGTGGGCTGTCTCATTGTTCAAATTATATCATAGTTGCCCAGGAATTAGTGTGAACTTCAGTTTCAACGAAAAGAGAATTTTATTTATATCATCATGGCAGTTTCCAGCCAGCTTTTTTTCATTCTCTGTTTATTTTGAGTTGGAAAGAAGGGCGAGCTCAACATGAAAAATGTACCTGTAGATTCTCTGAAGCATCTAGATGACGCAACGCCTCATATATCCTAGATTTTCGAAAGCAGAGGGAATCCGTAGGAGTTTGTCAACATTGGATGAATACAAAGCCTGCTGTCAACTTTTGTTCATATCTTTAGTTTTTAGAAGGTGTAGATCATTAGAGTTCGGATTTGTGTTAAATAAAACTATATCTTATTACGAAAAATGTGGTATATTAATGTAAACGTTTCGGCTTGACATGCCTTTTTCAGGGCTATAGAGTTGAGGGCAGGGCGGCCACATCTTATAGCCGGGCCCAGGACCAGATAACGGGACCCCCACTTCTCAGAGCCAGACTGAAAATTCTAGTACTTAGCTATAGGACTGGACATTTTAAAATTATGTTCATCTTGAGTTTTGAGCGAAATGAGGATGAAAGCCGTCAATCGGTGCAGCAAAGGTCACTTTCGGTACTTGTAGTTTTATTACGACTCGTAATGAAATATACTATTCTTGGAGTGCACTTGTTTTGTCGTTTATGTACATTAAAAAAATATAGATCCAATTCAAATAATTCCAATAAATATAGGCTACGCCTATCTGTATTTCTAAGCCCCATTCTTTTTACAAGCTTATAACCTATACATTTTTTCCCAATTAGCTAGCGATGCCCGGCCCGGGCCCCCTCGGCGTGAACAACAGTACCCGGCTGACCCCTCATGTGGCGGCCCTGGTTGAGGGAGAACTTTTCTGTTTTATGACGGCAACATTTCTGATGTAGCTGTCAGAAAGCTAGCTTTAATGTAGGGAAAGCCCCCGAAGAAGACTTCGTAGCCCTGAAGAAGACTTGCAAGTCTAGCCGAAACGTTGGCATAACTCATATTAGCTATAAAATGTAATTTTATTCAACACATCACCGAACCCCGATAATCTTTGTTATCTTAAGTTTTTAAAAAATGTTGCTAGCCAGGTTGGGATTTGAAGCCAGATTTTGCCTTTTTACGTTCGAGTGATCTGCTGATTTGCGTTGAATAAGGTTATGAAATCCTTTTTCACTTTCATTGTCACCTGTATAAAAAATGGAAACAACCCGGAAAGTCTAATGTTATCAAAAAAACAGTCCTGTCAAGTCCAAGCTTAGAACTGTGCATGATCTAGCACGTCCAGCGAATATATTTTAGTAGAAACAGAATATACCCCGCGAACTGCATGTGGTTTATGATTGTAGTGAGATGTCCCAGCGCCCCTTCTTGTGAACCGCCTGAGGTTTAGAGGAAAGGGAACGCGCTAAAATTGTAAAGTAGTCGGAATTGATTGGTGGTGTTCTTAATATGTTTTGTTTTGGGCCCGTCCAGTTGTACAGGAGGTGGTCATAAGTCTGTTCAGTTTTATTGTCGCATTTTCATGTGTTGATGGAGTTTGAATTTATCTAAATAACTTTTCTTCGGTCCATATCATGATATGTATTGGGTTATTTTAGGTATAATCACTTCCTTGTCACAATACTAACCGGAATTTCCAAAATATAGAATTGGTAGCATCCACTCCGTTTAATCACACCATCGTTCGTTCAATCACATGGAACTGAGTTGAAGCGTACACTACATCGTAGTTTCTTCTTTGTATTCACTTCGTTTTAATCACACCACGCAATAGTTGATACAGAGGAGAGACTAATTTTCTTCTTTGAAGACTCCTGCCCGGAGAGACGTGCAAATGCGAGAAGGATCCTTCGACTGAGCTGTGCCGCTAAGACGATGTGATTATGCCAGACGGCGTTCTCTGGAATCCCTCAGTCCGGGGATTAGCAGCTTAGGCCCGTGTTAATATTCAAGGCAGTCGTATATCTCTCCCGGTTTTCCTAAGGCGCTTCCTTTTGCTCTAATGAAGGTTTAATGGAGAAGTATCGAATATGTTTTGAGGGTTTTATAGTCACTTCGAGAATAATTTCGTTGACAATTATCCAAGATGTTGCAAATAGGAATTCTTACATAACTAATGGTACAAAGGAATTCAAAATATTCTGAAGTTAGAAGCGAAACCTCTCCCCGGGAAGCAGACAGACCCTTCTCGGAGAAGGCTATTGTGTTAAGGGTTGGGGCAAATCCTAATGTATCTGGAGCGGTGGGCCCTATTTCAGCTGGTTCGCCTCATACTTCAGCCCTTTCCCTATCTAGGGCTGGATCATGCTGGCTTTGCGGGCGTGGGGTATTGTTCGCGGACTTGCCGCAACCATCTCTTCTCTCTCTCTCTCTCTCTCTCTCTCTCTCTCTCTCTCTCTCTCTCTTTTTCTCTCTCTCTCTCTTTTTCTCTCTCTCTCTCTCTCTCTCTCTCTCTCTCTCTCTCTCTCTCTCTCTCTCTCTCTCTCTCTCCCTCTCCCCCTTCCTCCATCCCCACGTTTGACCCTCCTCTGTTCAGGTATTCTGATAAATCTTAAATAAACTTTAACCCTTGGGCAATGTTTTGATTTTCCGGCGAAAAGTTTATTTTTAGCGCTCATTTTGCCTCCTTCCACTAAAAGGAACCCCACCTATGTCTCTGACGCGATTGCGCAATCCGGAAGTGACAAATACAAAGTTTCAGGGGTCAAAACTCATAGACTACGAAAATAACGCAGCTCAAATTTATACAAATCGTCCTTACCATGTCAAACTATCGGATAGGAAATAGGAAAGAACATATTCTATCCATTGACGAAGTAATATATTGAAAAATGGTCGTATTCGATACTTTTAGTCCGAGAGCTGGCAACGCACTTTTCATGAAGTGTTTTATGCACCTTGAAATTTTGCTATAATATACCTCTTAGGTAGATAAGAAGGTGTGCACCTTTCCCCTATGCGTAGTACCTGGTGTTCCAAGGTATGTCCAGGAAACACATATTTACCTTGTTATCTACCTAAGAGGAATATTATAGCAAAATTTCAGGGTGCATAAAACACTTCATGAAAAGTGCGTTGCATGCTCTCGGTCTATTATTTGAGGCCTTAACGGCTATTCTAAAGGGTTTAGAGTTGCGGCAAGCCGTTTTGTCCACAATCCAAGTCCCGAATCTAAAAACGAGATTTTTCATAGTCGATAGTTTAAAGTGGTAGGGACGATATACACTTTGTCTGTTCGCTCCTAGCTTCCTCAAAAGTGATCCAATTCTGATTAAATTTGGTACAAAAATACTATGTCTGATTCAAAATTCATGTTCGTTAATTAGCGGGAGCTTCCTTCAAAACACGGTTTTCCCGGTCACAATCACGTGGAGAAAATTGTAGCACTTACGGTTTTGCTTTTATAGGCTCCCAGGTACACTTTTTATAACGTAGGAAAATTACTGGAGCCATTTTTAAGACAAAATCAAACGGGAAAGTGGATTTGTTTGGGTTTTACGTTACTAGGCTTCCAGGTACAGGTTTTATAAGGAAATCTAAATCGACTATTTCCAAAGCGTTTTCCAGTTGTCTAGGAAAATGTTGACAGAATAGATTTTTTAGGGGGATTTTTGGGTATACCCTTATTTATCTCGAACCCTGTTGGGAAATCGTAGGAAATGTAAAGGATCTATTTAAGAGCTTATTCAATTACCTACATATATGGTTCTTATGCGATTTTCGATTGAGATTCAGAAAAATAGGTGCTTATTGGAGTAATTTCCGAAGAGGATACCTGTTATGGCGGCTATGATAATTTAATTGAAGACCTGTTGTTGTGGGCTACATACTGTAATGAATAGCCTCCCAATTAGGCGACATTCCCAATTCGGTTGATCTAGTGATGATGATCAGTAAGGTGTATATTGATTTAGTGACTACCTTATTGCTGGCTTAGGCTATGAAATACGGGGATCATGGTGCCCTTCTCCTTAGATCCTGGAGACTCGGGTTTAGTACCTTCCATAATAGCCTTATCCTTGTGGGTTTATAGCAGGGAGGGAGGGGGGAGTATTATACCTCGTCTATGCTCACATAACTTATGATAAGCTATGTAATATGATACGTGCTTCGTCTTGAACATATTGATGTAGCTCTATGGGTTAACACATTTAATCATGTAATTTACCTAATGATTTGGTTTATTGGCTTTTGATATTTTCATTTCTAACTTATGAGAAAACACTCCTACTCTTATTATTCTCTCCCTCTATATCTTCTCTCTCACTCTCTCTCTCTCTCTCTCTCTCTCTCTCTCTGTATATATATATATATATATATATATATATATATATATATATATATATATATATATAAGAAAGTAAGAGATTATCCAGTAGAGAATATTTCTGTAGTGTATGGTATTATGATGATTGGATGGCTTTATATCATCAAATATGATAGTCGCTCTTGGCCATTAGTTTTCTAGTCGAGTTTAAAAGTCAGATATATGATTGACTAATTTAAGATTAACCTTATCACATTGAATTTGGATTATTTCAATTCTGAGGCCGCTTTTTGTCAATTAAAGGTTTAATTGATAGTTTTCATTAGGTTGAATTAATGTGGTATTTTATTGTACTATTTGCTTGAAATTTAAAGTGCTCTGCGTGTATCGTATAACCGATAAATGTACTCCACCCTTTATTTGGGAGCTTATGGAGGTCAGTATAGTGGGTTATCGAGCCCATGGCCGCTTGGATGGGTGACCGGCAAGAAAAACCATTAATTCGACGCAAATAGCCCAGGATTTGAAACACCGTAAAAAGAGGTATCTCAATTCATTCAACTTATAATGATTACAGAAACTATTTTTGTTCAAGTGCCTGTAACCCTCGATGTATTATTTGGAATGAAAGCTTATAAATAAAAATAGTCATTTTATTCATTGTAAGGTAAAATAATTGAAATTCTCTTCAAATTTGTTGGAGGACCCAATAATTTATCTTATAATAGAAAAATTCAATGTTGTGACTTATCACTGTTTACTTCTTGATCCCATCCAAAATGATACTAACGTTTGCGAGCTTGTAGAAATACAGCAGGCCCAATAAGAGAAAATTTCAAAACTACGGCTTAAGATTTGTGTGTGCTTATGTAGGCAACAACTGGCCCTCGAGACATTTTGAAAAACCCAATTACAATTTCGATAAAAATACCTCGAAGAAGACCATTTTCCGCAACTTTTGATTGATTTGTCAGTACTTATAAATGCGAACAGTTCTTTTCAATGACGAAAGTTAATAAAACAAAGCATCGTATAAGGCTGACTGACGATAATTTGGAAAATTCTTTACGTTTTTGAATCTATGGATAAGTTTCGCAAAATCCTAATTTCACGATTTAATTATAATATTCTATATTTTTCCATTAATTTTGTTATTTTAATAACATTGTTTAAAATGTTTATTTCGTGTCTGATATCTATCGCTATTAAGTAAAAACACTACTTTAAAATCTGACGTTGGTTTATTTTGAACCATCTGAGCCCGCGAACGTATTTGCACGCTGAAGATTGGCCAACATGTCAAAGGTTGCTCATACGTGGTGTATACTGTTGAAAAGGATATTTATTTAAATTTTAACGTCCATTTATTATTAACTATAAATTTTAGGACGGGTTATCTATAGTCTACCACCCTCTTCTAGCCAGGATAGGGGTGATGCCTTTCTTTCGAAAGAAAAGCCACCACCCCTTGTGGGAATCGAACCCACGAAAAGGATATATGTTTGTGTATAGTAGTTCCTACTTGCTTTGTGTGTTTGTAGGAGCATTAAGCCTTGGATAGGTCTATTTTCCTTGGAAGGCCCCTAAAAGCCCTTAACGATGATGGTTATTCTTCAAGGTGCTTTAGTAGGCTTCTCCAATAATGGCTTCTCTCTTCTTCTGTTTTTACTCAGGTAAAAGAAAAAAAAAAAAAAATACTCCCTAATCTCTCCTAATTCTATTCAGCTCAATTAATCCTGTTAGGAACAATTTTATTTCCTCAAGGGAATTGTTGCCATTCTACTGTCGGCGTCCTTTTATACGATGTCTGCTCCATTTCGTCCCGTTTTTTTCGTTAGTAACTTTTAGATCTAACGGATTGGCCGAACGCTACTCTCGGGGCTGTGCGTGCACTCCGAGGTAGACGTAACAAGTTATCAAACATTGCCGGAAGCGCTCCGCTTGTGTAAGTTTTTATATCTCATTAAAAAATGTGTTGTTGCCATTATATCAGGTTTTAAACATTTCTAACCAACGTAAATATTGTAGGTTATTGTTAGATTGTAGGGAAAATATGTTTTTTGGAAAATAAATTGTATTGAAAAAATGCTAAATTTGCGAATAAAATAAATATATTGCCCTTGAGTATATAAACCAGCCCTTAAGTATAAAAATTAAATATTCTTTTAAGTATTTACATTTATATAAACAATAATAAAAATGAAACTAACAGTTGAACCACTGGTCAGCAATAAAATGTACCAGTCCTACATGCTTAGCTTCAATAGAATTATTACCTTGCTAGTATTTCAGTCGTTTTTAATTTTTTTTCTGTACAATTTATACATTTAACCTGTTCTCTTCTAACATATTTCTACGTTTGTCCGACGTTTCTTTTATCCTAGTTGTGCGTACTTTACTTTTGCGGCCATACAGTTCTTCTACGTACTTGCATTCTTCTTGAACTAGTTTTATACATATTTTTCTACATGCCTTATATCCCTTTAATTACACTTTTGTGCTGTTGTATCCTCGATATTTTGACTGTTTTTCCATTATACTGCACAATAGTTATTTTTTTTTTTAAATTATCACTTGCAGGAGAAGATAACTACTGCTTTTTGCAGTAGTTAAGTGTACAGGGTGTCCCAAAAATAATGGCCAGAGTATTCTACAATGTGAGATCGGAAAAAAATAACCCCCATATTGACCCCCAGAAAATTGACCTTGAAATGTTATTCAAGGTCAAATTTGTTTAATGCATATTTTGAATTACGAGTCAAGAGGAAGAAAAACGTCAACGGCACCATAGGTCAGAAATGACTCCTTAGGGTCAAAATGATCATTTACAGCTTACACGTGGGCCCTTCCATTCCAATCGACAAATGGTGGCCGATTTTGCTCATTTCTTTTTTTTTAAGTTTCTAGTAACATCGCCTTATGCAAAAATACCTTCTTTGAATTTTTTAAAAAGCATCTTCCGGTATAAAAAATTATGAGTGTATTGTAAAACGGCCCCCTCAGCGCCATTCATTGAAGAACCATAACTCACATTTTACAATAGACAGGAATGCCTTCTTGAGGTTATTCTGGAAGCTTATCAAGAGCTCTTTGCTTTAATCTTTCATTGAATCGCTGAAATTACTCATTACGGATTTCACATGTCAAGTAGGAATTTCATTAACCATCCAGTCCCTCCCAGAATAGAGGATAGAATAATTGCCCTCGCCTGATCCAGGCCCCCTATGGGGCTGTGAAGATTGGCCCAAGCTACGGGAGTCTCGAGGATGACGGTCCGCCGGATCCTTCGGGAAGAACGTCTCCCTTCAGATTACAGGAAGTTCAGGAGTTGAGGCCCGGGATCAGGAGCAGAGAGCATTGTTTTGCAGATGGGTGCTGGACAAGTTGGGACGTCCTCCAGCGAGTATTGTGGACTGACGATAAATTAGATTATAACATTAATAAAAAAAATTACTCATTAATAATTTCACAGGTCATGTAGGAATTTCATGGACCAGCAAGTCTTCGAGTCCCTCCCAGAATAGAGGACAGAATAGTTTCCCTCGCCCGATCCAGGCCTACTATGGGGCTGAGAAGATTGGTCCTTCGGATCCTTCGGGAAGAACTTCTCCCGTCAGATTACAGCAAGTTCAGGAGTTGAGGCCTGGGGATCAGGAGCAGAGAGCATTGTTTTGCTGCTGGGTGCTGGACATGTTGGGACGTCATCAACACTTCCTGCAGGGGGTATTGTGCACAATACCCCCTGTATTGTCAGCCCATGGGCTGACGAAAGTTGGTTTTTCAGCGTCATCGCCCACAGCAGGCAAAACGGACGAGAATAACATGGGGATTTGAAAGAATTAGGAGAAATTATCGCCAGGTCCTTAGTCGAGTGAGGAGGAATTCGAAAGCAAGGTTGGCAGCTTGCCTCAAAGAGTCCAAAATATTGAACCTTGATACCAGGCCCAATTGCTATGGGCGCTGGAATGATAATCTGTTGTTGTTTTTTTTTTTTTTTTTTTTTTTTTTTTTTTTTTTTTTTTTTTTTTTTTTTTTTTTTTTTTTTTTTTTTTTGTAGGAAGAAACATTTTTATTTCCCCACGGGCGAGGGAAAGTATTCTATCCTCTAGTCGAGAGGGATTAGCTGGTTCATGAAATTCATTCATGACCTGTGAAATCCTTAATGAGAAATTTCAGCGATTGATGGCAATGAGCTCATGATAAGCTTCGAGGATAACATCATGAAGGCATTTCTGTCAATTGTAAAATATGACTTATAGTCCTTTTATTAATGCCGATGAGAGGCTCGTTTTTCAATATACTTGTAATTTTTTATATTAGAAGATGCTTTTAAATAAATTCAAACAAGGTTTTTTTGTGTAAGGCAACGCTAGTAGAACATGTAAAAAAAAATTATCTAAATCGGCCACCATTTGTCAATTAGTCAATTAGTCAATTAGTCAATTAGAATGGAATGGCCCACGTATACGCTGTTAATTGGTCATTTTGACTATAAGGAGTCATTTCTGACCTATGGAGCCGTTGACTTTTTCCTCATGAGTCGTAGATTCGAAATATGCAATAAAAAAATTTGACCTTGAATAACATTTCAAGGTCAATTTTGCGGGGGTTAATAGGGGGGTTATTTTTTCCGATCTCGCATTGGAGAATATTCTGGCCAACGGATGACCATTATTTTTGGGACACCCTGTACATAAGGAGGTTGACTATAACAGAAATTATATAAGATGAAGAATAAGATTTACCGCGTCCGGCAAGAATTTAGTGTAGTTTAACGTTCCATCCAAACTTTCAACTGACTAACTTCTCTAGTATTAACTTGAGTTTCCTTAAACTAAAGCAATTTCTAAATTTAGAACTGTGGATGATATACAAATACCCAGAACCATATATGTTTGAAAATGAAGTAGGTATTGAAAAGATTTAACTGCAAAGAGCTATAAATACACGTAGAAATATGTGCGTGATTTCTATTTTTTATTTATTCATTTAAATTTAAACGTCCATTATTATTAACGGTGAATTGTAGGACGGGCTATCTATAGGTCACCACCCTTTTCTATCAGGATAGGGCTGATGCCTTTTCTTTTTTATAAAGAAACGCCTCCACCCCATAGTGGGAATCGAACCCACGACCCTTGGCCGTGAGTGTTAAGCGCTCACGCTTAACACTCACGGCCACCGGGCCTCCGATTCCTACTTTAATTGACACTATAAATTATAAAATACTTAAAATAACTATATTTTGTAATTCGTTGGTTTAAATTTATCTTTATTTTAAATAGAATTTTTTTTTCTACTATTTTTTCCATATTTCCATCCACACTGAATTAAACCATTAAAAATTATGCTGAATCCTTGAACTTTTTTCGTTAAGTGAGAAGGTAGGCATTCATTCAAGCCTTTTTATCTTTTTAAACAATCATGCGGGTCTTGTAGGAGTAAACAGAGTATTTGTTTATCACATTCGTCAATTCCTTTTCAGCTTCTACTTTTCAACTTTTTATCTTCAAGAATTTTTTTCCAAAGATAATTTTCGCCAATAATCATTTACATGATTTAAGCAGGCCAATTATATTAATTCCATTTGATATCTTGAAATACTTGTCCGGAAATAATTTATTATTAAAATTTGTAGGAGTACTTTTATTATTTTATAGTGATCATTATGAGATCTTAAAATTATAAATAAAAAAAAGTCATGTAAACTTTGTTTGACTGGTAATATAATATTCTGCTAAAAAATGTCTATATTTTCCTAATGAGTGTTACCCTTGGTTTTCCAGATCAGGGATTGGCTGACCCTGGAAGAGGAAATGCTCCGACAGCAGAGTGTTGTTGTTGGGAGTGTTCAGGACATCCTGCAAGTCCTGGACAAGCAGAAGGTAAGTCATTTCTGGGTTAATGTCATTTTTGGTAAATGTCGTTTCTGATATAAGTAAGTTCGTAAGTAAAATATAAAAGCATGTATTCTATAAATATATCCTGAATCATGCCAGGCTCTATTATTATGATTTATTTTATAAATAATCGTTATTTTTTATCTAAACACTGTTGATGTTTATGGATACGAAATTATTTTCATCAATGAAAATTTTAATGGTTAGCTTAGTAGTAGAGCACTCGACTAATATGCTGGAGTTCAAAGATTGAGCGCAACAAAGATTTTATCTTCTGGTGTCTCGATGGATTTGGGGTCCCAGATCGTCTCTATAACCACCCAGCGTTTAATTAGTTTATTAATCGAGAAACTCTAGCGTTGTAAGCATAGTACTGACCACACTATCTATCTAGCGTGCCGTTTGGTCATGAATCAGATACCTCTTCAGTCTGTGCCAATGCAACAGGTTCGACGGAAGAATGTTTAGATAAAGACATATTCACAGAAAACAATTTTGATTGTAAAGTCATTCGGTGCTCGAAATCTTATTATCTTAAGTCATAGGGAATTCCATTCATGATTTTAATGCGCTCGACCTTATTGACTGGTAATAGTACAATAATGATAGTATTAATAATAATATGATTAATATTATATTACCATCGACCAATGGTTTGATACCGAATACTACAGTCAGTGCCACCAGAAATCTGAAATTGTCAGATGAAGACTTAATATTATCCCAGCAAGCAGTTCAACACAGATAGAATCCTAAGAAAATTCCTTATTGCCCATAATTAATAAATAAATTAAAAAAAAATCTATAAATAAAAACAATTATTTTTACTGGTTGGAACTATCACCCAGTAAAAATATTCTCCAGTAATCTGAGAGACCCCACCCCTAGAATAATTTTTTATCTTTTTAAGACATTCTTTTTAAGATTGCTGATGTAGTCGATATCTCAGTGCCGAATGATGAAAATATCCGGAAAGCATACGCCGAAAAGCTGGAAAATATCAAGACTTGGCCATTGAGTTAAAAGATCTCTATAAATTAGATTCCGCTAGAGTTACTGCAGTTATTATTTCGACCAATGTTTTTTTTTTTTTTTTTTTTTTTTTTTATACCGAATACTACAGTCAGTGCCACCAAGTGTCTGAAATTGTCAGGGGAAAACTTAATATTATCCTAGCACGCAGTTCTACTCGAGACAGCTAGAGTCGTAAGAAAATTTATTAACGCCCATACTTAATAAATAAATAAAAAATATTTCTATAAATAAAAACGATTATTTTTACTGGTTGGAACTATCCCCTAGTAAAAATATTCTCCAGTAATTTGAGAGACCCCACCCCATAATAATAATTTTAATGAGTGCATATAAATTGTAAATATAAGTTTCTTTAAACTCAAGCCTTTTTCGCTTATTCCTATTTTAAATACCATTATTTGCCAATTATACAATACACTAAGTATTTTCTATAATTCTTATGTTCATGGTTTTATGACATTAAGGACCGATAGGAAAAAAAGCCCATTGGCCGAAACCTATTAACTTCGACTTTTATCTTAGGTTACATTTTCTTTTAGGGTGACTATTTACAGCATTAACATTTTTTTTATATTTGGGGGCGAGGTTAGCTCAGTGGTAGAGCACTGGACTAATAAGTTGGAGGACCTGAGTTCAAATCCCGAGCAAGCACTAAAGATTTTTTCTTCTAGCGTCTTCGTTCAGGGGTTGAATTCGGCCTCCCTGACCGTCCCTAGGCCAACCCAGCCTTTAATTAATTTAATAATGGGTACCTTGGGTGCTAATGACTCTAGCAGTCGAAACAGCCAAGGGGAAAATCAGGCGGCCGGAGCATAGTACTGACCATACTATCTCCCTAGTGGGCCGTATGGTCATGAATCAGATACCTCTATAGTATCTGCCCCTCGGGGCCCTCGTGTCCTGATAAGGGACTGATTTTTTTTTTTTTTTTATATTTACATTATTTTACAAGTCGCTTATTCCTAGATAGGAAAGGTTTAATATTCTAGCTATATGAAAATAGACTTTTAATTTACAATGTTTAGTGGGTAGAATAATACATAGGCGTATGAAACAAATAAAAAAAAAAAAAATTAAAACCCTCTCGAGTGAGGGATATAAAGACTGTAAATTATAAAATAAATGTTATATGAGATATTAAGGGGGGTAAAATGTAAAAATATGAGTTTGGGAGTGGTGGGAGGTATATATAGGTTGCGGGTAGGGCAGATGTCGGTAAGGGTTGGGGGAGTCTACTTAAGCTCTAATATATATGATGTATTGCTGTTGGTGGTGGCTACTGCCTTCTCAGCGCCCTCTTTCTACCAGTCCAGCCTTCTACAGCATTCACGAACCAAAATTAATTAACAATACCAGTCGCAATATCGCAGATCTTGTCATTTCTCTCAAATAACTTTAAGAGTTGCCTTGATTTATGTGAATTTTTTTCAATAATTAATAAAATTTACTCTTAATTGCAGCAACTCTTTTAGAAATTTAAGATGGATTGTAGCTATTGAGGTTCCACTCGTGAATGGTAGGATGATTTTCTTCAAATCTTTAGCGATCCTGCTTACTCTAGAATGACCCCGTTAAATTTCATAGAAATTTAAGATATATATATATATATATATATATATATATATATATATATATATGTATATATAAGGTCTCCCCGTGGTCTAGTGGCTAACGCCAACGATCCTCAGGCGGGAGATGAGGGGTCCAGGCAGCTGGTTACGTTTTTAGCGCGGTTCCTCCCTCCCCCATAGGGAGGAACCCTGCTTTTAAGGTTGATCTCATGACGCAATCCGGAAGTGCCGACTAGAAAAATTTGCGTTTCAGAACCCCTAGAGATCAAAAATGACGGTGGTTAAAATTTGTATATATATGTGTGTGTATATATATATATATATATATATATATATATATATATATATATATATGTATATATATATTTGTCTGTTCGCTCTCTAGGTCGAAGACGAATGGTCCGATTTTGATGAAATTTGGTACAAAAATCTTTCGTCTAATTTGAAAGGTCAAGTTCGTTAACCAGCAGAATCCACCCACTGGAAGATGGCGTTTGGGGCGAAATTCGCGCCAAAAAAATCGTAACGCTTACGTTTTTGAGTTCATAAGCTTGTAAGTACTCGTTTTATAGGCTTCTTGGGCTAGGAAAACGAATGAAACCATTTTCACGGCGATAGCTTTAACCGTTTTTTAGAAAATTGGAAAACTAGTTTTTGAATACCGTTTTTGGTTTGGGTACTTAGAATCATGGGATTCAGTTGAAACATTTTCTGCATGTTCTACTTTCATTAAAACTAATATGTTGAAATTTTGGTTACGTTTGGAGTTAAGGAAGGGTTAGAATAAAATATTTTATTAACAGACATAAAAAGTTTTGGTAACTTTGTATACTTTCCTTAATATCTCGAAAAAGGTTGAGAATCTTGGTAAACGGAAGAATACCATTAGAAAGCTTACTAAATGGTCTACAAAAAAAGGTTCTGATGAGAGTTTTTATTAGGCGATGTCAATCGGAGAAATAAGAGCTTAAAACTTTAAAGTAATTGATTTCGCTTATTCGAACTGTTCTTTTTGTCTGTTTTTATTCCTTGTTATTTTTTAATTGCTTATAGTTGGATAATGTATTTGACAATAAATCAGGTTAAGAAAAACAATTTAATGTTAGAGATATGGATTTCCAAGATATAGCTTTTCAACTGCCTAGCGGGGTCCTTCCTAGGGAGGGTTGGCCGACCCATCCAGGTAAGATCGTAAATAAGACATTCTAGAAATGTGGACCCAAAATAATAACAGCTTCTATTTTAATCATTCTAAATGAGTCTAGGGATAAGAACGGAACCGCGCTAAGATGATGCAGTTCCTGCGAGTCGGACTTTTTTTGGTTTGGGTACTTAGAATCATGGGATTCAGCTGAAACATTTTCTGCATGTTCGAATTTCATCATAACTAATATGTTGAAATTTTGGTTACGTTTGGAGATAAGGAAGGGTTAGAATATAATATTTTATTAACAGACATGAAAAGTTTTGGGAACTTCGTATACTTTCATTAATATCTCGTAAACGGTTGAAAATCTTGGTAAGCGAAAGGTTACCATTCGAAATCTTACTAAATGCTCTACAAAAAAGGTTCTGAAGAAAGTTTTGATTAAGCGATATCAATCGAAGAAATAAGTGCATAAAACTTAGAAGTTTGATAAACGATTATTGATTTCGTTTATTTGAACGGTTCTTTTTGTCTGTTTTTATTTCTTGTTATTTTTTTATTGCTTCTAGTAGGTGAATGTATTTGTCAATAAAACAGGATATGTAAAATAAGAAAAAAAAAATATTCTTATAAATATAGCTTTCCAAGAGAGAGATTCGAAGACGCCTTGTGAATATTTATTCTAAGATGATGCAGTTCCTGCGAGTCGGACTTTTTTCTACGGTACTGAGTTTCTCGCTAACCAGAAGATTTTAATCAATCAGGGAACAGTTGGGATTCGGCTAAGAAAACATCATTACGATTTTTGTAGAAAATCTACATTCAGGACGTTTCGGTTACTCTTTGGTAGCCTTCGTCAACTAAAATGACAAGAAACAAATAAAAAACAGAAATTAATACACAGAAAAAAGGTTTATAAATACATATGACAGGTCTATAAATACAAATCAACTTATTATAAAAGAACAATTTGTTGTTAAAATATTAGAACAGACGATTTTCTTAATTTCTACTTTTTGAATTTACATTGCGGCCTGATAGATGTATGTGTTTTAGTCTTAAAGCATCTTTAATGCTGATTTCAGAAATGTAATGAAACATTAAAAAATTGTGTACAAGCAGAAAAAAAGCCGTTTCTTATAATAACCCTTATGTCTGAAACGGAGTGAGGTAGGCATGTGTGGTTGGCGAAAACTGCGTGTCCGCTAATTACGGATTTATGCACACGCACACTCACACTCATACATATATTTTTTTAAAATAAAATCAGTCCCTTAACCGGTAACGATGTCGTAGTGGGCACACTACTATAGAGGCACACTAGAGAGATAGCGTGGACCGTATGCTCCGGCCGCCTGAATTTTCCCGTATTAAATTTATTAAACCCTCGGTTGGCCTAGGTACGGTCTTGGACTCGGAATACAGCCCTTGAACACTGGAAGGTAAAATCTTCAGTACGCCCGAGTTTTGAGCTCAGGTCCTCCAGGACTTTAGTCAAGTGCTTTACCACTGAGCTGGCCTTGACAAATTAAATTACCGATATATATATATATATATATATATATATATATATATGTATGTATAAGTATAAAATGCATATATGTGTAGGTATATTTACCTACACATACATACATACAAGAATTCCGTACTCATGTACATTTTAGAGATTGTCATTTTTGTTAAACGTTAGGCCCCTTGTGCATTTATTTGCGTTCATTATATTTTGATTGTTGGATAATCTATAAGTAGGAATTTCTATTAAATATGTCAGTCTAATTTTCGAAGTTGTGTGATTTATTCTAGCATTTTGATTTCTTATTCAATTTTTTTTTGTCATATGTATTATTGGATCGGGATCTACGTTAGAAACTAGATAAGTGATTAGAGTCGAAAAAAGTAATTTAATATTTTTGTCAATTTGGCTTTGCTGCTGTGTTAGTTTATTGTCGTTGTTGCATGGCAAAATCTAATTATAAATACAAATGAAATTATCGACTTTTTTTTAGATTAGTTAGTTTCAAGTAATTGAGAGACTATAAAATGTTTAAATAAACGGAGGCATTCTTTCTGTCAATGAACTGCTAGAATTTAATGTAAATTTGCAACCCAAACTTCCGTTTTACCGCTTCCAGAACACATGTTTAAGGAACATAGAGGAATTAATACAAGAAATGCTTCTCCATTTCTGCTCCCTCTTATAACTAATGGTTTGTGTTATATTTAATTAATGGAGCCTCGGTAAATGGGTTCACTAATTCTCAAGCCCTCTTTATAAATTATAGCTCAGGTTTTGCACATTTCATGAAAGCTTTTATTTATTACACTCTTCTTGGTGACCTACATTAGGTTGGAATTCGGATTGGAATAATTTATACAGTTTAATACTTTTTCAAGGATTGATTACTTGAAATGTACCAACGTACGATACATATTATAGCGAGGTGGAGATAGTTTGCCTTTGGGCGAATCGTAAGTCAAGGAATTATTGGAAATTGGCTAAAATAAAATTAGATTTTCGGAAAAGTCCATCCACTATAGTATTTATTGCAGAAAAAGGTTGCCAAATAGCATGCCATAGTGTCAGTAATGTAGACTTTTCTGAAAACCTTTGGTACCTTTCACTTATAAAGATTAATATTTTTCACTTTCCTCGATACCGTTTACAAATCTCAAAATGACAATACTGAAAAGACTCTCCATCCTAACATTAAACTTGAACAATTTAATTATTCTCTAAGGGCGGAGACGACCAAGCAGTTTCCTACCCTTAAACTACCAACCCAAACCCAACCCCTGTTTACAAATATCGCTTTAAAAATGACTTCATTACTTAAAAGACCAACAAAAAATACACATATAAGCCTGTGAACGCAAATAAAGACGTAAGCGTTAAGATTTTTTTTTTTTTGCGTGAATTTCCCGCGAAAGACAGTGCTCCGGTGGACTGTTTCTGACAGTTATCAAACTTGACCTTTGAAATCACACGAATTAATTTGTACCATATTTCATTAAAATTTGAGTCAGCTAGAGGGCGAACATACATATATACATGTTCGCTCTATAGCTTCAGTCATAACGCCCTTATTTACACGCTTCAGTCATAACGCCCTCTCTCTCGTGTATATGTGTGTGTGTTTGACACATACAAATTTTAACCACTATTACTACCTTCTTTTATGGGTTCTGAAACGTGATATTTTCCAGTGGATGGGATTCGTAAACCCATCTCTCAAATGGGAATCCAAGGCGTTAGACACTAAACCATGGGGCGGCCCGCCCGCCTCTTAGTTATTCTGTGAATACCTGGTTTTTAGCTTTTCTTACTTCACTTAAGACCAAAGGCAAAAGAGTAAATTTTTAAGGTTAATCTTCATTTCAAAGCATCAAAAAACATTATATACTTGTAAAATTGTATGACTCTTATCAAAATGTCTTCCTCCATGAAGGTGGTTTGTAACTTACCTATTACAAGTGAATCTCCTTCTGTCGCCGAATGGAAAAGCCAGTGGTTGCAAACTTCCTGGCTGCTTATAAGTGGGTTTCCTCCTAAGAAGGACGGGACGAAACGCGCCAACATACAAACAAATATTTTCTAAAAGTGGCTGAAGATCATTTAAATTTTATCTTATAAACCTATGTATATTTTTAATATATGTACATAACTGATAAGCATTTTTTTTTATTCCATCAAAGTCATAATAGTCTGGATTTTTAGAGATCTTATGCTTTCTTGATTGGAGGAGGCAGTTTAAAAGGCGATTGAATTTCGCCCGGCTTCCAGTTAATTTCCATTAAGCTTCGGGATAAACAATATTTTATGACTTGGCAAAACTAAAGCAAACTCCCAATAATAAATTAGACTGCCCAAGTTTGAGGGTTGTTGTGAAACTTTCTAAAATTAATTCAAAACTTAACAAACTAATGAAGCCCTTTAATTCTAATTTATTGTTTCAAACTTATTTACTCTTCTCTACAGGATATTTGTGTGTTCTCGGTCAATTTTGCTGTATTCAAATTACTTAAACGATACATATAAAGAATAGGTCTATGCTTGTTACATTAGACATAATCAGCTTAAATGAAAGCGTAATTTGAGGACCTGAAATTCTCATTCATCGAGGTATTGAATATTTTAGGACATTTTCATATAGAAAAATATTATACACTAGATTACTTTGAATGAATTCATCTGGAGTACATGTTGGAAAATACGATTACATAGGCACGCACACGAAAAAAATAAGTCATTTCCAAAGACGCCATTCATATATTCTTATGTTCTGCTGAATCCGAATAGACCGTTTAACCCCATCACGTCAGGTTTAAAAGCATTTCAAGGTCACATTTCGTATAATAAATAGAGCTTACGTGGTTTTGAGGGTTGCTTAATTGGAATCCGAGGTCTGTTTCAGCACATCAGCGCAAAATAAAGGTCATTTCAAGGACAAATATCTTCATTTTGCAAGAAATGAATGTGCATTCAAAATTCGTTTATTTCCAAAATAGGCATATTTTTCTTTGAAATAACCTATTTTTTTGTTCCGATGGGGTGAAACTGACCCCGAAATCGAATTCAGCGACCCCCAAAAGCACGGAAGCTCTATTAATTTTGACGTTCAAATGGTCATAAACCTGACGTAATGGGGTGAAACGGATTCCGGATACGGATTCAGCGTGTCGAAATACGTAAGAATATATGTATGCTCTTTTTGGAAAATACCACTTCTTTTGTATGTGCTTGTGTTATTAGAGCTGTGAAATTTCAAAAGAGGAGCAAGATCAAAGAACATCCAATATTCCAGCTATAATGAAATGTGATTGTGATTTTTTCCGCTATGAGATCAATTTGTCTCTGTATGGATGTTGGGCGCTCTGAATAAGATTTGTCGAATCGTCAGATTGGTAGCTCGTTAGACTTGTCGTTTCGTTTGTCGATTCTGACTCGATGTAACTACTGACGACTATTCTGGCGAGTTCTAATTTTTAGGAGTTAATATTTTTGGATCTGGTCTAGCCTTAATGAAAGAGGCGTGGAAGGTGATTGTATTCAGTGATTTTTCAATTCGTAAAGGGTCGAATAGGCGAAATATTATTTTATCTTGTATATTGGTGGTTTAAGGGGGAAAACATTGATTGATTCGGGTGCCTTCTACGAGGTTGTTCAAGCCGCTAATTTTCTAGTAGAATAGCCTAGAGTGTTAACGTCGTTGTAGCACAAGAGTTCAATAGTTTTGTATTGTTACATTAAATAACTTGTTACGGGCGTTTACATTGGCTATTCAAGTAAGTTCTTGTTTTTTAGTCGACGATAGTCTTATTCTAGAGTCTTGTAAAGACTTACGTTCTCTAGCTGATTTCAAACATTATTATTATTTATTTATTTGTCGCACCGCATCTATGGCGAAGTGCATTTTTTCGGGCTTTTCAGTAGAGGGCGATGTAAAGTAGGTTTAGTCGAGCATATTCCTAAAGCATTTTCTTATATAATAATTTTAAAATATTTTAACCAGATATTTTGACTTGGTATTTACTTAGATGTTGTTGTAAATGTTTATGTCCTTTAAATGTGTTGAGTATTGTATCAATGTGGTGGCTGTCATCTCCGAGGAGTTCTGTCAGGTCAATAGGTACATCAAGGTTCTGTCTTAAATAGCAGTTAGTCAGTATATGCTTGATTGTCAGTTCTGAGTTACATGTTCGGCATGTCGGTTTGTCCTTGTTAGTCATTAGGTACTCGTGAGTCACACGACTGTAGCCGATACGTAGTCTGGCTAATATGACTTCTTCGCGTCGTGATTTTCTGTGTGACGAAGGCCATTCTTTTACCGTAAACTTCACCGTCCTCAGTTTGTTCTCTGTTGTGTTAGTCCAATCCAGTTGCCAGTAGTGTAATATTGTTAGGTCAGTGTAACGTATTACGTCTTCATAGTACGAGTCTTTCAAACATTAAAATTGGTTGTAAACGCTGGCTATTAGAGCAAATTGTAGCCTTTAAGGAGATACTGGTTGTTGGAGAGGATATTAAGACTGTCATAAAAAAGTATGATTTTATGGGTGAGTGCGTTATATAAGATATTTTCTAAATCGTTAATTTTCTTCTAGTAGATTAAAGATTATCGTAGTGTAAATATTTGCTAGAATCTTGGTTAGCTATTTAGTTGATGATAGCCCAAGCTAGGAGGTGGATATGATGCCCGTAGTAATACAGTAGAATGATGGGAGTTCGTGCTTCGACTCCAGGCTCGCTTCTTGATGGTCTTCGCAATCTTCAACACTCGGGCTATTTCCTTTCTTTGACTCATGTTCATCTCCAGTCTTAACGCTCTCTCTCTCTCTCTCTCTCTCTCTCTCTCTCTCTCTCTCTCTCTCTCTCTCTCTCTCTCTCTCTCTCTCTCTCTCTCTCTCTCTCTCTCTCTCTCTCTCGTCTCTCTGTCGCTCTCGGGCCAATTTTTCCTCGTTCCTGCTTCTCTCAGCTATCGCCGGAGGCCTAACTCGACAGCAGATTTTTGATGCAATAGAATATCAGTTATTTTTCATGCCTTTTTTTTATCGAGTTACCTTATTCTGTATTTCTGCACCTGCTAAAATTGCCATAACAATTGATTGAACAATGGACTCATGGTAAATATTTCTTACATTTCCAACCAACTGAATACATATCAAGCAAAATACACGCATTTTATTCTGTTGTAGGTTCCTTCTCATAACAGAAAAGCATAACACTTTATTATTAATAGTAACATGGGCATAGCCACGTTGAGAGCATCCGTTCCCCTAGAAGTTAAGCAACGTCGGGCGTGGCCATCACCTGGATGGATGACCGACCACGTGCCGTCGGCATTACAAAAGGTGGCAACCTATAGTTAGCCCGGCGTTAATAGTTTTCATACGCCGTTAAACACAAAAAAAAAATATAGCTCTATATGGCTTAAAAATTCATGTAGGTACCGTTAAATAAGTAAAAATACCAGAGTCCAGGCAAATGTTATTAAAATTTTAAAAAACACAGTAGTAACCAGTGTGTAGTGATATTATTCAATTGTGTTACTTATATTTATTAACGTATAATATCGTCAGTTAAATACATAATTATCATAATAAGAAAACAAACATAATCTGCGAAATGGTAATAATTTTTGATACTGTTTTATACACAGTGCCATCTGTTGGCGATCCGAGGAAACGAAATAGTTCCCCAAGCCGCTAGGAGATGGCGCAAGCTGTCTACTCGATATACTTACCTTGTCTGTGGTCTTATTTTTATTTTTACAAAATCTTATTTACAAAACTATTATTTTTTCAGATTATTTACGATCCACATTAATGTTTTTGTTCTAATCAAATTGTAAATATTTCTTTCTTTTATCATTTGTTTTGTTTTGCATTGTGGCTTTTTAAGTCAAATTTTTACTTCTCATTGCACGCAGTTTTCTTAATTGCTTAGACTATGTTAAGCATTAAATAAACTTTTTTTTACATATTATAGTCTTACCATATCATTATGGCATATGTTTGATATACTACTACTATTTTAACGCCAAATTATTGATTTTATTTTTTATTGTTTGGGTCGCATCATATTATGCAATCATATAGCACCAGTATCAATAAACACTTCGGAAAGTTTCTACAATATGCATTAATAAAAAAAATTGTTTTTTTTTTTTTAATTTCATTTTTTCTTAATATTTGTGCATAGTTTGTTTATTACATACTTATAATATTGCGTTTTTTGACAATGTTTGTGTCAAATTGACCAAAATATTATTTTTTCTATTCTACTTATTATGTTTTTTGTTTCGTATACTTCTGTATTTGACATATAAAACATACGTATCACATTACTTATTGAATTTATCGTGACTTACGAGCTGTTTAAGAATCTGTGATTATATTGGAATTAATAATTGCGTGTTGTTGTTTTGTTCAATTTACATCGTTTTCGTGTTCAAACTTTGTTAATCATATTGTAAATAACAATATCGGCGTGTGTTATCGCGTTATTTTATCAGGAAATTAATCAATATTCAATAATAATCGGATTTAACACGCGATTTATTGTTTCTATGATATTTTATTCCTTAATATATTCTTTTAACTTTTAATATTTAATCTTTAAGAATTTTAAAAGTAGAAAGAAAGTCAATTTAACATCGTTTCACAATTAATCAAACTTAATTTTTTTCCTACGTGTTTCAACTTTATGGTATCTCTTCACAGGGATATTCTTTCGAATAAAAAAATCTTCAAGCAATTATATCAGTAGGGTAATCTGCACCCCAAATGTCCCACGCCAAGACTGTAAGCAAATTTCCCCGAATTCACACAACTAAGGCGAAAGATGTTGGCAAGTGAATAAATATGTGTAAATTGCGAATTGAAATTTAATTGATCTGCCTATTTCGACTATATGTGTGTTAAGGGTCATTGCTACAAAACTGCGTCGGAGAGAATAAGTAGTCCTTACTAGACTTCGAATTGGACATACACTACTAACTCTCACTTGATGACAAAACTAGACATACCACTGTGTACACGATGTTATATGACTTTATATGTGAATTACTTATTAACGGACTGCAGAAAACGACGACACTTGAACGTACCAGACGACGTGTTAGAACTATTGACGGATGGTAGCCACACAGAGACACTATCCTACAATGTCTACGCTATACAAATTTATACGAAACTGTACAACACAAACATATACAAAGCATTTATTAAATTTTATAGTTACTCTTTTTTTTTATTTTCATTATATTTTTTAAAATTTTATGGAAATTATGTTTTATTTTCGATTTACGTTTTTAGTTGTACATTAACATTTGAGATTTTTACGGAGAGGACTCCGTAAAAATCGCATAAATAAATTAAGGGCCTTTGTAATTATGAACTGATTCATTAGGTTATAAAAATTATTAATTGTAAAAAAAAAAAATCAAAATGTAAATTTGTAAATGATGCGTTTACAGAAGTCGCCCATGCTGTTTTGATAATGAAATTCAAAATAATGTGTCCCATATGCGTGTTACTTCACACGGACGAATATTGAGTTCTCCTAGTTTTTTGTAAGCTATAAGTGACCATATATTTGCCGAGATTGTAGAGGAATGAATCATTCTATTGTAGCAGAGGTCCCGAGAAAGGTTGGAGAAAATATTTCCGGATAAAAAAAAAAAAAAAGTTTTGCTATCTCGGGCCAACTTGTTGCTCTTCGGCTAGATAAAGCTCTTCCCCGGCCATACAGTTAATCCACCTCCATTCCGCTTCCACCTATCCAACCTTTTCAAAGGTATAGTAATATTTCCAGAATCACTTTACTTGTAGAATCTGTTCGGATTTTTCTTTCATTTATTAATCAACCATGTGATTTAATTAGTATGAAAATCCATCTTCTCAGTCTTTTATTTTATGTCTCTTAGTTTCTTTGTCAGTTCAAATCTACGGAAATATGTACACAAAGTTATAAAGCTAACCATTGAACATTGTACCATTACCTAAATAAATATGTATCGTTGGTTTGTTAGTTTGCTGTTGGAAAAGGAGAAAAAAATTTCAGAAGATTGGATGCAAAATTTGTTAATTTTTTTGAATTATTATAAAATTCCTGCATTTTAAATTTAACTTTACTAATATCGGGATATATGACATATTATATATCAGATAATCACTAGAAGATAGGTTAAAAATGGCGCACAACGGATAAAGGAGACTTTTGACTTGATCCCTCATAAAAACTTTGCATAAAATATAGTGAATTAAAAATCAAAACACTATATCGATAAATGTAATTGGATTAAATTATTTTAGAACATTAATGAGCACTCAAATCAATGAAATTCATTCGATATTATATTTTTATGAACATCAAATTTAGGAATATTTAAAGATTTTAAACATTTAGTATTTCAGCATCAAATTATTTTTTTTTTTACAAAGGCTATATTCACATAAGTGTTTGTGTCATTTTTTGAATTGTTTGTATCTACTGCTTTCGATTTACTTACAGACATCTATTAATCTTGGAAACTCATAGTATTCATAGAAAATGGCAAGGTTTTTAAGCCGTGCGGGTTTGGTATCACTTTGCGCCGTAAAGACTGAAGCAATTTTCCAAATGTCAATGAATACATTACATTAGTAAATATTAATTTTCATTAACAAGTCTTCTTGTGTGAGCAGAAGTTTAATATATATTGTTTCTAAATTTCAACACATGAGCGGCGATTTTAATACACTAAATGCTTATATTTATTTATAAATATAAATTTTATATATGCATTAAATTTTTATATTTATTTATTGACCTGCCTATACTAAGAAAAAGTTGAAATGTGTGCTATTATTTTTTTAAATAATTTACTTTAGTATATTCAGAACATTGCTGAACTATAACGAACTCATTTTGATGTATAAATTTTATTTTTATACATCAATGTTAAAAAGACAACTTGATAATAATATAACGAATGCGGAAAGTAGATTAGTTTTTTATAATGAATACCCTCTTTCGCTTATAAAACATGTCTTAATTGGTTTTCTATATGAAATATCAGCTATTTTAAAGGTTGAAAATCCTCTTTCGCTTATAAAACATGTCTTAATTGGTTTTCTATATGAAATATCAGCTATTTTAAAGGTTGAAAATCCTCTTTCGCTTATAAAACATGTCTTAATTGGTTTTCTATATGAAATATCAGCTATTTTAAAGGTTGAAAATCCTCTTCCGCTTATAAAACATGTCTTAATTGGTTTTCTATATGAAATATCAGCTATTTTAAAGGTTGAAAAGAAAAATATTTCTGTCTGTAATTTCTATTATAATGTCTAGGCGAAAAATATTTCTGTCTGTAATTGAAGTCTAGGCGATTGGCTCCGATAATTGATTTTTTTTTTTTTTTTTTTTTTAACAGTCCATCAACTATTTGGCTATTAACGCCGGGCTATCTACAGGTTGCCACCCTTTTCTAATGCCAACATATATATATATATAAATACATACAAGGTGATTCAGGTCGAAGTAGCCAAACTCGAGGACATAATTCTGGACATATTTTCCAACAAAAATGTTCATAAGTATGGTCTGATTCCAAAGGAAAAACCACTTTCGTGCAATTTTCTGTTTTTTTTTTTTTTTTTTGTTTTTGTTTTTTTTTAAACAGATCTATGTAATCTATACATATCATTTATTGAAAAATAAATTATTGCTTAACTACTGTTCGAGATATTTAAATTCTAATTATGCCAAGGTAAAATGGCCAAAATTTCCTTTTGGTGATTTAATTCACTAAAATGTATTAACAAAAGATGATTTCTGAACTTCTTTTGGAAGCACTTCTGTTTTTCTATATTCGTCTCAAGGATGAACAGCAAGGGGTTCTTCTTTTGGGAATGGGTTTTTTTTCAATTTGTTTTTACTCGTTTTTTGAAACTTTACATTATTTCTTTACATTTTTTGACGTGCAGGCTATCCTTTTTCGTGATTTTCTCATCAAAAAACTTATTTATAAATACAATTGTGAAAGATCGCATTCAGCTTTCTTTATGACAAACCAACACGTGTTTTCATTACTATTTTCCTCATAATTTTCATTTTCTATTTTCTAAATAAAAATCTTCCTGCGCTCTGCAAAAAAATGTAGAAACCCTTTCTCGTTGTTTATATTTTCTACTTACATTATGCTTTACTGAGCGTGAAGGAAGCCTTCCTTTTCTTCCATTTCCTCTGAATCTCTTACTCCATGCTTTCTTGTTTATTATAAGACATTTCTGAGTACACTTGGTCTTGAGTGTACTCATAAGGCAAGGATTTGAACAGCCTTTTATTCTTATGACACCGAGCTTTACTATACTTCTGTGCTCAGAAGTAACTCAGATAGCTTTTTCTTCGTCTCTTTCCAATCAGAATCTGATTCGGGGTATTTTGTGTTTCATTCAGTATTTAAAATATCCATCAGTATTCAGAGTGTTCAAAGGAGTTAATACCGGAATCAAACAGGTCAAATTCAATTTCCATAATTGACCTCCCTAACCGTTCCCCATCGAGCTTTATATTAATTCATAAAATTTTATTTTCCATCAAGCCGAATATAGAATTCCTTTGAAGTTTTATATCGGGAATAGCTTTTTAAATTAAATGTTGCTTTCGGTTTTCCCTTTAGTAGGTGCTGCTGTTTAGAGATCATGTTTCGTTATTTATCAGCACGTGTTCACAGACCGCCTAAAAATTGTTTAAGTGAGTTTGTCTCTCTCTCTCTCTCTCTCTCTCTCTCTCTCTCTCTCTCTCTCTCTCTCTCTCTCTCTCTCTCTCTCTCTCTCTCTCTCTCTCTCTCTCTCTCTCTCTCTCTCTCTCTCTCTCTCTCTCTCTCTCTCTCTCTCTCTCTCTCCTCTCCTCTCTCTCTCTCTCTTTCTCTCTCTCTCTCTCTCTCTGTCTCTCTCTCTCTCTCTATGTATATATATATATATATATATATATATATATATATATATGTACAGATGTGTGTATTTTTATATCCTCATAAAAATAATAATAATACTTTCCGATTATTTTCTGTTCTGTGCGGACACAACTCAAAAACGGTGTTTTTCAGTTAGGCATGAGTATGAAGAAATCGGCAAGAGTTATGCATTTTTAGTTGAAGTTTTTTTTTTTTTAGTTGTGTCTCTTTAGAAATACTAGTGCAATATGTATTTTTTTTTTTATTTTTAAACTAGGAATTAAATTTTTTAGGTTATTTAAACAAGGTATTATTATAAAACAAAATTTGTTGCGGTTGTGAAATTTGAACGAAGAAATACGTATTGTTTAACAAATTCACAAATGATTGATAACGGTTAAGAATAAAAAAAAGTAAGTGTTTATTTAATAGGACATTGATAATTAGCAATAATATCAACATTTTGGGCGCAGGATGGCTTCTTAAAATTTAATATTACCTCCTCTTGTACAGCGAAAATTCCTAACCCAATCAGGTATTGAAGATCCAGCCTCGACACCAATGGCTATCCCGAGCCTTATTTCTTCTATACTATTAATACTGAACGGATTATTTCAGTGAACTCCGTCCGTTCCTGCTCTGCACTAGCCAGATCACTGGCAATAACGAAGATATCACCGATAAGTGCACAGAGACCTAAAAAAAAAAATTAAAAGTGTCTGTTTTATTTATATCGATAAACTAATAGAATGAGTTAAAATTCTATTCTACATGAATAGAGGATAAATCGCTATAAATAAATAAATGAAATTTTTTTTGTTCTCGTTTTTTTTTCGTTCCCTGCAATCAAGATAATATCTTGAATAATTTAAATATATGATTACTTTGGACAAAAATGGGCATGTATACAGATAGTAAATAACTATTTGTACTTGCTTTGTATGAAGAAGAAAAGTAAGACTTGTAGAAAGAAAGAGAGACAGAGAGTACAGAAAGTGTTGGCTGGAGAAGGAATTTCATCAAGAGAGAGAGCAATAAAGTTTGAGAGTCCTAGTCTCGGGGATAAACCTGCTCTTGAGATGCTCTGATTCCTGGACACATCCCCACTCCAGGACTACTGAAGGAACGGCCATCTCTCTAACGGTATAACAACTAAACCTATTTCAATTTTCTTTATACTTCTTTATGTTTAAATAGTTTCTTTTGGAACAGATTTTCCTGGTCCAGTTATCTCTCTTCGTATCTTCTATTCCGATCTGTGAAGTTTCTCCCCCTTTTATTAGATAGCAAAAGTAAATTAAAAATATTTATTTAATTTGTTGGAGAGTCACTGCTGCAATGATAATATATATAAGAAATGTTCTGTCGCGCAGGAGCTGCATAACTAAGCACATTCCTTAGATTCAGTCTTGGGTACAATTTCCCCGTACAATTTGTTTAAAATAGCCTATAAAAAACGATTTGTTTAGTATATATTTGTAATCAACAGGTGAACTAATTATTAGCACTTTCCTTCGAAGGAAAGTAGCTATTCAGGTTCAACTCATGACGGAATTTTTGATAAATTTCTTCAAATCTTTATCGATCCAAGGCATCGAATATGACCCCTGTTAAAATGTATATATATATATATATATATATATATATATATATATATGTCTGTTAACACGATAGACGGAAGGGTATTTGTTTTTTTCGCCACACAACTTGGTATATAGCGTTCAATTTGCAAAAGATTGAATGAGTTCGTTAACCACCTAAATCGGTCGACCGGGTTTAACCCGGACCCAAAACACTAATCTGACTATGCCAGCAGCAGTTTTTGTTATATTTCAACGAAACTCGGTATTTGTTGTGGTTATCTAGAGAGAAAAATACGTTGTAAAAATAAACTAAATTATTAGGAGGGGGGGGGGGGGGGTACTCTGGAGTGAAATTACTAATGTGCTTATACAGGTCGTCATTTCTGTTGTATTGTAACGTAACTCAGATTGCGTTATCTAATTAGGAAACACTTTTGTAAATATGAACTAAATCAGTCTATCGGAAGGAGGTTTACTTTGTACTATGTTAGAATAGAACATTCCAATGAAACGTTAGGTAGGCAAAGCTGCCGCTGGGAGGTCCTCTGTCTTGATATTACTCCTCACATCTCCAGCAAGGGGTGCTGTATCCTGTTTCAGCTTCAGACGAAAATGTGAAGTTTTCGTGTTTTTATTAAGTAGTTTAGTACCACGCATGCGCAAATCTCCGCAGGGAAATTAATTAAAAAATTAATAATTAAAATAATTCGATTGAGTTGCTCATTAAAAATGTAAAAGAGCAGAACTATTCACGTTTTTATTTTATTTATATTAATTATTTTAGGCAAATTATTCAGGAATGGAGTCTACACTCCCAAAATTCTGAGGAAACTGCATAGTTATGCAGCTCCTGCTTGACGGACTTTTTTTTCTTATTTTTTTTTAATAAACCCCAACTTTTAATGAACTATTTTGATTAACTTGACTGAACTATTTTGATTTTTTTTTACAGCTCATTCTCATCATTTGTGTTACATCTTATGTACCGAGTTTCATTGCAAGGAAGTGCAAATAACGGCCGGTACGGCAAAGTAGTTATTTAGGTCCGAAATAAAGCCGTCCTCTGGATGGACAGATTTTGTTGGTTAACGAATTCGTTTAATCATTTGCTATTGGAAATGATACATGTCTAGTTTCTTGGCGAAAAAAAAATTATATATATATTTATACATATACATATATTGTCAATTAAATTTCGTTTCAATAGCCCAACCGACTTATGTGACGTGGTAATTTGAACTGATTCAATAAACGCTCTAGCCATACTAGCCGACTAACATTAATAGTTTTCATTTTTAAAACAATTCACTCACTTAACAGGCCCATTTTAATTGGTTGTAAAGCTTGCTAACAGATTACTTTAAAGAGTTTACTGCAGAATCACATTATATACAACGTTCTTTTTCAAACCGTGACTTTACCAATAAATTTATACAAAACGTCAGAGAATACTAATTGGACAGCTAGACTAATTGATTAGACAACACATAACGACGTGTGAATTGTTAAACACCTCATTAACAAAGATAAACTCTGTTTGAATTAATGTTTATTTTGAGAAACCTGTATTTACCGGACAACTTGACTGAACTAGTCTCCGAAAAGAGCCAATATATGGACAAAAACGTATAGGACAGATTACAACTTATAAATTAAATTAATATTATTTTTTCTATATTAATAATGAAATTATAGAGTAAAGTTTCATTTATATATTATGTTTATACTATTATTATTTAAATTTTAACGTCCATTATTATTAACTAAGAATTTTAGGTTATCTGTAGGTTACCACCCTTTTTTAGCCAGTTAAGGGCTGATGCATTTTTTTTTTTTTTCAAAAGAAAAGCCATTATGCCTGGAGTATTGCATCCACGATTTAGACACGCAGTGCTCACACCTTAGCACTCTCGGCCACCTTGCCTCCGTGTTAGTTAATAATAAATTAAAAAAATAGGTGATCATCAAAAATGACCGCTAATTTTCAATGTTTTTTAATATTGAAGATATTAAAATGAAAACACTTTTACATACTAGTCAAATTTATCAAAACCGGCGAACCGGTTTCACATAAATTTTGATTCCTCTTCAGGGAACACTAAGAAAAAATATACAGGGGCAGTAAACGAAGAGTACAGTCCAACAGAAATTTCTGCTAGAAAGCCCATGTCCACATTAAAATGAATGTGAAGCCGATAGCAGTTTTGATAAAATGACTGCTATGTTTTTTTATTTTAACATTTTGACCTTTTGCCTATTTTATATTTTAAAAAAATAAGTGTATATCCATTCACCCTCCTCTTCTGTAATATAGTACGTTAATTTAATAAGTCTCATCATCTTATTGCCTCATGCTTGTATTCATTTTTAATACAGTAAACTTCTTTTAATCCAGCACGTTCGGGACTTGGAAGAAACCGGATTATCAGCTATTACGGATTATCGGATGTAAGTCGGAAAACATTGAATGAGGCGAAAATTAAACGAAATGTAGACTATAAGACTAGTACACATTTAATGTAAAATGAGTAAAATATAATATAAATCTGTTCAAATGTTACTGCCTCAGTCGAAAGGTATAAACTGAACTGGCAACAAGTACGTATTTGATCACAGAGAAGGTTTATGGGAATTTTTCTACGGCCCCGTCGGGCACCACGGGGTTGTTGGGGTGGGGATTTCGCGGAATAGATACATAATAACTGAAGAGACGCGCTTTTTATGTTTGGCCTTGTCACCCGTGCCGTGCCGGATTATCAAGCGCGCCGGACGATAGGATTAGAGAAAGTTTACTGCAATAAATGTTCCTAGTGAGTCTACAATATTAAGTAAAATTTATATTATTGTAAAAGTAAACAAATATTATGGCCCCTGTTGACATGCTTAAAGACGACACAGATGCTCTAAATCAGACATGTCGTTAGGTTTAATTGCTTGATTAGAGTGAGTACTTGAATTGATTGTGTGAGAGCAGACTTTGCTCGAGTGCTTACACGGGCTTTACTTCGGATCATTAACTTCACAAGACTTTCCTCTTCCCCGACTCTATTTTCCTGATCCTTTCCTTTTTCACCGCCTTTTCAATGGTCTCCTTCTACTTTTATCTCCTTCTTCAATCTCCTTTACTTTGTTACCTCACCAATCTCTGCCAACAATACCCTGTCAGTATCACAATGGCTTTTACTTTCGCTTTTTCTTTATAAACGATTGTTAATATTAACAGGTGACTTGTTAGCATCTTTTAAGTCTGCTGCAGATGATTTTTTTTTTCGTCTCATATATTTATTTCTTTAACGGTAGCATCAATCTTCATCGTGTGCTTATCAAAACATTTTTGAATTAATGATCCCTACAAAATTAAGCTCCATCTAAAAAAGAAGATGAAAAATTACATAAATATATTTAATAGATAAATTCATTATATTTTTATTAATTGTTCTACTGGTGATTTATGGTTGACTGGCTATTTACCCTTGTATTCCTATTTTTTTTTCAAATACATTACTGAGTGTTTCTTAGTAATTTTTGAAACATTAAACAGGCATATATATATATATATATATATATATATATATATATATATATATATATATATATATAAATTTAAGGACTTATTCGATTTACGATCGCAGTTTCAACGTTAGCCTTACAGCAGTAGGTTACCTTCCTGAGGCTGAATTATTAAATTTAATTAGTCCTGGTGCCCCTGAAGAGGCATCAAAGGATGTGACACCATTAGGAAAATTTTAATAATTGACTAGTATGTGAAAATTGTTTTAATTTATCGACTCGAGGTCTCCCCGTGATCTAGTGGCATAAAAACCCCGTGGTGTATATGCATAAAAAATAAATCTTTCTGTTTCTCTTGGGAATTGATCCGTACCTTAAATTTACCACCTGAAAGGTTGATACTTTTATCTGGGACACCCTCCATATGTGTGTGTGTATATATATATATATATATTATATATATATATATATATATATATATATATATATATATATATATATATATATTAGCTTCACCGTACACAATGATAGCCCGATTTTTATAAAACTTCTTTCAAGCGGCAAAATTGTCTTTGCTAATAAAATCATAGACTCTACGGTTTTGCGTTTATAGGGTGTCCCACAGTCGTAGACTATGTTGCTCGACGTTTATAGGGTGTCCCACAGTCGTAGACTATGTTGCTCGACGTTTCGGAAACGTTGCATTCGTTCTTTTAAATATTTTTAGTTTCTAGTCAAATATTTCTATATAACACCAGTGTCAAGTAAGCATTTTATGGGAACATACTAAGAAGAGGAGAGAATTTCTGCATATTGGACTTTTTTTATTCTTTATAGTGTTACTTTATGTGCAACCCTACTTGTCTCTAGCAGTTGGCCGTGAGTATAAATGCGACCTTACCTTATCTCGGGGAACCCGGTGTGACTACCCTTTCCAAATATCGATTATGGCTACGAAAACTAATAGTTTCCTCTCACGAAAAGCCACGCTCACCTTCTTCAGCTTATTTTTTATCCAATCAAACTCTCCGTCTTAAGCACTTCGGCTCGATAGCGCGACCATATTCCTTACAGCTTGCTGGAGTTAAATTTTGTATGATCGTTCATGAGTGGACGTTTATTTTAGATCTATTTAGGTGTTGATAAAAAAAAACATGAAAAAGTACATATATATATATATATATATATATATATATATATATATATATATATAATATCTTCTTTTAATAAAGGCCTTATAGGTCGCAAAATTGCTGCAAAACTTCGTTTGAAACATTTTATTTATGTAGACTAGTTTCTGGCAAATTTGGCCTCTCTTCACAGACAAACTTTTCTTATACGTAGTAGTCGTCTGGTGATTGTTACCTTAAGATTAAAAAAAAAAACAACTTTTAATTTATTTTTTGTTTGTTTTGGACTAAGTTATTAGATGACGACTACTATTTATAAGAAATTTTTTTCTGTGAAGTGAGACAAGGTTTGCCAGAAACTAGTCTGACATAAATAAAATGTATTAAATGAAGTTTTGAAGCAATTTTGTGACCTATAAGGCCTTTATTAAAAGAAGAGAAAAATATATGTGGAAGAGGTTAAGTTATGAGAGAATATAATATATTCTCTCATAACTTAACTATATATATTATATATAGTATCCAGGTAAACTTTAGAGTGGCCTTCTGTCAGGGTGTTCTGAATATTAAAATATCCAGGAATATAAGAGAAAGATAATTCGGTTAAATTAAGAACAAGATTGAGTATTAAGTCTTTCTATGTCATTTTGCACTCTTTCTTTAGTGCATTTAGTGAGTCGTCGATTCACTAACTCGCCTTATAGTTTAACTCAGCCTGCTTATAGTATAGCCCTAAAAACAATGGAATTTATTCGATATTGGAGGAGCAATATTTCTAAAGCATCTCGAATAGAAAAAAAAGTATGTCTGAAAACAACAAACATAACATTATGTTCGTTGTTTTCAGACATACTTTTTTACTGTTTCAAAAATTACTAAGAAACACTCAGTAATGTAGTTGAAAATATAGGAATACAAGGGTAAATAGCCAGTCAACCATAAATCACCAAGAGAACAATTAATAAAAATATAATGAATTTATCTATTAAATATATTTATGTAATTTTTCATCTTCTTTTTTAGATGGAGCTTAATTTTGTAGGGATCATTAATTCAAAAATGTTTTGATAAGCACACGATGAAGATCGATGCTACCGTTAAAGAAATAAATATATGAGACGAAAAACAAAATCATCTGCAGCAGACTTAAAAGATGCTAACAAGTCACCTGTTAATATTATCAAACGTTTATAAAGAAAAAGCGAAAGTAAAAGCCATTGTGATACTGACAGGGTATTGTTGGCAGAGATTGGTGAAGTAACAAAGTAAAGGAGATTGAAGAAGGAGATAAAAGTAGAAGGAGACCATTGAAAAGGCGGTGAAAAAGGAAAGGATCAGGAAAATAGAGTCGGGGAAGAGGAAAGTCTTGTGAAGTTAATGATCCGAAGTAAAGCCCGTGTAAGCACTCGAGTCTGCTCTCACACAATCAATTCAAGTACTCACTCTAATCAAGCAATTAAATCTAGCAACATGTCTGATTTAGAGCAGCTGTGTCGTCTTTAAGCATGTCAACAGGGTCATAATATTTGTTTACTTTTACAATAATATATAATTGTCCATTTATAATTGTTGAACGCATTATCGTCCACTATAATTCGCTCGAGGCTTATGATTTATCTCTATGCGGAACGATCAAAGGATTCGGAAGCACATTACTTATATTACAGTGCACAATAACTTGCAATTGTTTAGTCTACTGGAGCGGACGTAATGTATGTTCTCCTGAAATATTCCATATGGCAACGCCCAAATTAACTAGAAATACCTTTGATGAAACATGAAGTGCTGGAAATGCGAATAGAATGGTGTCAGTTGGCCTGGTATTACTGGGGAAATGAGGTCAACCTCATTAGCGGGTTTTCTCCCTATGGGGGGAGGGAGGAACCGCGCTAAAAATGTAGTTTTATTAACCTATCAAGACCGAACCAAGACTAAATCTAGGTACCTTAAGAAATAATTTAGAATCTCCGCATGGTCTAGCGGCTAACGCCTTCGATTGCATCGGGAGATGGGGTTTTCAGTCCCGCCTACAACAGTTATTTTTCCCAGCAGGTATTGTTGAGAAAATTCCCTACTGCACTGTGGATGTCGGCGCTAATGGCCCAGATATTCGGCGTAATTCTGCTTCTCAATTACTTTTCGTGTTTTACGAAAAAAAGTGCAATAAAAGAACAACAAACAATTCAAAATTGAGGCAACCATCGACAAAAATATCGTTCAAAAGAAAACCGACAATTTCGAATTTTAAGCTCCGACTTCTCTGAATGCGTCGGTTCTCCGAATTTGAACCACGGTTATTTTCGTGATTTATTAGTCCTGAAGAAACGTGCTTAAAAAAAAAAAAAAAAAATCGTACCGGATCACAGCATGTAGCGGTCTGATCCGACCATTGAGTGCGACTTTACTCTGATAATCTGGGAGCCTGAGGTACATACCAATGTTAGGCGTGCTTGCAGATGATGTATGATTGCACTTAAAAAGATACTGTTTCATTCTTGATACAATCAAGAAGTGTATATGAATGTTGGAGTAAATTCTTAGCTTATAAAAGTACAAAGTAACTTCGGGTTTTTTGAAGTAGGATGTTGTTATCGAGTCGTGGATATCCGTGATGGCTTGATTTGGTATTCCAGTCCTTTACCGGAGACAGGGCTTATTGCTTTCTCATAACCTCCACCGTCGCCTTCTCTTGACCTCAGTCACATTTGAAGAATATTGAGCTTATCCAATACATATTTTATGGGGCTCAACGTTATAAGTCAATTTATAATTCAATATTTTATCACGCTCTTTTTTCTTTTTGAGGGCAAATTTTAATTTAAATGGATTTTTCAACTCAATATTAATACCTACCTAATTTTTAGCAGTTTGAAGAAGATATGAGTAACCAGATTTTGGTCTTTGATTAACCGCTCAGATATCTCGTGTACGAATTCCATTTCGATTTTCCCATGAACGAGGTAACTCGGGCGCTGAAATGTCTACTTTAGTCTATTATTATCAAGCTTATAGTTTTTTAATACTTTTAGTTAGATTTTCTTTTTTGAGCTGTTTCATTGAAATCCGAGTTAACTAGGAAAGTGTCATGAACCTTGAAAAATATATTGCTTTTTATCTTGTACAAAATATTCTCTCCCCCGCTTTACAAAAGTACGAACGCTTACCGACCACGCCCTAGATACCTTGGAAATAGATGCTTTTTGGATTATCCTGTGAACGAGTTAAGTGGTATGTTGATCGCCTGTAGTAGATTTACTCTAGTTCTTATTAATAATTATTAACTAGTCTACATTTTTGTATTACTTTTGGCTAGATTGTGTTTTTTTGGTTACTTTGTTGAAGCCCAAGTTATTTTATTTTATGTTGTGGTCTATAGTAAATATTCTGACTTTCTGGATTTTTTTTTTTTTTTTGCCTTACAAGCTACATCTATTAAGCTATTTCCGAAGGTAATAAATATACAATGATTCAAGAATTTTTGGAACAATTGTTAATATATATTCGGTCATTATGCGGTTACACAAAAAAATTCGTGGTGTGACATTCAGTTTGCCCTATGATATTAAGAGGAGCCTGTGAATTATTTTATAAAATTCGAAAGTGCTCTAATTTTCACTATTTCTTTTAATTGATTATGAGTTTCGTGACGGTGGCGATTAACTCATCAGGTCAACAAAATAAAAATCCGTTAAAGTAATAGTCATATTGTAATAATAACAGATACGAAACTCAATTTATATAAGGTACAATAAAATAGTAGAAAAAAAAACATAAGAAAAACGCAAAACATAAAATAATAGTTATTTACAATAAAAATAGAACAAAATAAAATATTTTGTAGGATAATACATGTATTAACATCTTTCGAATTAACAGTGTATTGACTGGTCGAATAACAGTAAAAAATATTTTGATACGCAAACTAAATTAATTTTGTTCTTTATTATTAATGACTGGTCTTCCCGTGGTCTAGTGGCTAACGTCTTGGATGCGGGATATGAGATTCGCTAACGGCGTTCTTGTAAACAAAAAAAAAAAAAAAAATACAATAATACTAATTACTTATATGATTTTTTATTTTTTTTTCTACTAATTACTGATATTTGATCTAATTGCCCATTAATATTTGAATGAATTCTCAACCTATTCTTGAGGCTATAAGATTTTATCTTTAATATCAAGAGGATGCCTATCTCGGCTTTATTACTGGATACTGAAATTCTATGGAACCTGTTATGGTACTTGGCTTTAATAAAGGTTTCTGGTAATAAAGGTAAACGATTAATAAAGTTATCTGGTGGCCATTATTGGTATTAATAGTTTCGTCCGAAATAGCTGTTTCGCTATTGAGAGGAATGTTAATAATAATTTGGAAGAGGAATGTGGATTTGTATTTCCGGATATAATTATAAATATGTATATAAAGAATACAATTATTATTCTCCCATCAAACGATTGAACGAGTTCGTTAACCAACAAAATAGGTCCATGTGGAGGGGGGTTTACTCCGGAGCCAAAGTAGTTATTTGCCAATACCAGCCATAATTTGTGTTGTATTTCAACGAAACTCGGTATTCGTTGTGGTAATCTGAAGAGAAACAATTGTTATAAAAATAAACTAAATCGGTTGACTAGAAGGGAGGGTTTACTCCGGACAGAAATTACCAATTTCCTTATACCGGTCGTAATTTCTATTCTATTGTAACGAAACTCTTTATACGTCCTGGGTATCTAATAAGAGAGAAGTGTTGTAAAAATTAACTAAATCGGTCTATTCGAAGGGGGGGGGGGATGTTACTTTGTACTATGTTTGAATTGAATTCTTCCGCCAAACGTAGGTTCAAGAAACTCATCAAAAACAATACCTCAAAATGTTTTTTGTATTTAGTACGTAGTGTAGTGCCCCGCATACACAAAACTCTGGAAGAAATTAATTACAAAATTATTAATTGAAACAACTGCTCCTAAAAAATGCAAAAGAGTAGAACAATTTTTGTTTTTATTTTATTTATCTATATTGGTTATTTTAAGCGAATTATTCAGGAATGCACCCACCATCCCAATGCACTCGGCACTACCCAATTCTGAGGAAAGTGCTTAGTTATGCAGCTCCTGCGAGACGGACTTTTTATAAATGAACCTAAAGCTAACCAAAGTATCAAATTTTGATACAATTGTTTAGTGTGCAGTGATCAGTTGTTTGAGGAAAATTGAGTTTTATATTTTTTATTCAACGTCAAAGAAGTGGAGTACGCAACGAGGTTTGCTTTTCCACTTCTTATATCCCTAATTAAGAAATTTAATTAGGGGTATAAGAAATTGTCATAACCCTTCGTTAGTAAGTTAAGACTTTATTTTTAACTAATCTTTATTCGTGCCTCTTATATCGGCTGAAATGTGCACAATACATTTCCTGAAATGTTTCCTGAACTGAATTATGATTTTTTTTTTTTTTTTTTTTTTTTTTTTTTTTTTTTTTTTTTAACGGCGTATGAACACAGGCTCTTAGCGCCGGGCTATCTACAGGTTGCCAACAGCACCTGGAGGATCACCCATTCTTATACTGGCCACGACCGACATTTCTTAGCTAGAACCGATATGTTCAACGTAGCTGTAGTGGTTGGCCGTTACAGTTTTATAGGCGAATATTAATGAATGACAAAGAATGACTTTTTTCCTTGTTTTTTTTTTCTGATCGCGCTTCAAAACATGGCCATTTGGCCTGTGATATTTATAACATAATCTATTAAAGCACTTTGAGGTTGCTGGCAGAGAAGGAAGATCTTTAGTAAAATGAAATACGTCATAAATCATTTTGATTTTGTGAAGGAACTGGACGTATTTCATTTTACTAAACATAGTCTCTATCGTTCGGAAACTATTTCGTCTGAAATTATGATGAGAAACTGTCATATTTATGCTTATTTAAAACTAAATTAAATTTAAGGTCGTATAAAAAGATTATTATTTATTTGAAAAGGAAAGATTACTACTTGGTTTTAATTTTGAATGTGGACATTTCCCGCTATTTTATTTTCAGAATTAATTGTCAAATAACGCTATATAATATAATTGAAATTTTTGCAGCTATTGGAATGTTTTATACCGCTGCCAAATAACAGGGCATTACTTGCGGCTGTTAACCAAGAGCGTGTGAAATTGGGATTTGGTGTTGTCCGGTAAATTGGGCAGCGAAACGTTGTTTATGCCCTCCTCCAGCTTAACTTTATATTATAGGCAAGGCCATGAGGAAGATAGGAAGGGTGGTGACAGTGTACTATTTTTCATCTGCGTTCTTCCAGATAGTGACCATCTGAGATTTATTTTTGTCTGATATATTGGTGATTTATAAGGGAATATTTGCTCATTTATTAGCGTGGTTCCTACCTACCTCCATAGGGAGCAAACCCGCTTATGAGGTTGGCCTTCTGATGCACTCCAGATATGCCTACTAGAAAACTTCTCGTTTCAGAACCCACAGAACACGAAAATAACCGTGGTTCACATTTTTATACATATGTCTGCTCGCTCTCTAGCTGGCTAAAGCTGAATTAAAAATGAACAGATTCTAATGAAATTTGATACAAAAGTAATCTTTAGAATCTATCTACCGGAACATGTTTCTTTGGGACATTCGCGGGAAACAGTCTTACAGGTACACTTTTTACAGGTAATTAGACGTTGAAAATCTAAAGAAACTATTTATAAGGCTAAACATATATAATCTTTGTCGAGTAAAATGTAGAAAACGTTTTCTTGGGAATTTTGGATATATTATTTATACATTTCGAAACCGGTTGGAACGTCATGATATATGTAAAGTATCTATTGGAAAGCTTATTAAAGTTCATAGAAAGACTTGTCCTATGTAATTTTTGATAGAGTGATCGCATTCCGATAAATTGGTGTTTAAACGGAGTAGTTTCCTGTTGTGGCACCTAAAATCTGGTCATTAGTGCATCCATGGCGCAGTGGGGGAATTTTCTCGACGAGCCGTGTGATGAGAAAATATCTGCCGCGGGTGGGTCTTGAATTCCCATCTTCCGCACGAGAATGCAAGGGGTTAGCCACTAGAACACGGGGAGACCCGCTTCGGTTTGATATTTCATTTCACATTTTTACATGTGTGCCAGTGCAAACATAATGGGAACGCGATAAGGTGACATAGTTCCTGCGATTAGGATTCTATTTATGAGACTCTGAAGTCGCAATTTATGGTTGATGGCGCTCTTCATGGCATTTCATTGGTAACTAGAAAAATACCATGAAGAGCATTCTTGTAAGTTAAATATTTACTGTGGTATCATTGGATCTGCTACATTCCTTATTGCGTGTCATTGAAATATCTCTCTACTGATGATTTTCTACTCCATTTTTCTTATACTGACACGAAATAGAATGTGTGTTATCTTAGCAAAAAATTGAAGTACAATACATTCACGCAACATTGGTCCTCTATTATTATTGTTCGAAATTAATGAGATGGTTTTGGCCACCCCACGATGCTCTGCTTCCTCAAGACACCCTCTTCGATTGACGTCAATCCATTGATGCTCCCAGGATATTGTGCCCCCAATGGAACTCACAGGCTCCTTGACCTCTTATCATCAGCTCGAAATGAATGATGCTGGCAGACCGACTAACCACCCCCACCCCACCACAATAGGAGCCCCTGGGGGCGGGGTTCGCCGTGCACAGCTCCAATCCCCTAGTCATGTCATACCACCCCACGGCGACGCTTCAACTCAAGTTCAGTGTAAGCTAACCTTTCCTTCCTACTCTGTCAATAATAGCTTTTTTTTTTAAAATATATATGGGCTATCTATGTTAATTTGTGACATTTGAGGTTACTTGGTGGTTATGGCATCAGCAGTCGCGGCACCTTAATATGATTGAGCAGTACATACAGCCGATCTTTTTTTGTTTTTTGTAATTCCTTTTTGATTATGTAAAGGCTTACATTTCTTTGTGCTATGTTGCTCCCCGAATATAAATGTTCAATTACACTCGAGTATAAAATAATGGAATCCTTCGTTTATATTCAATTAATTTCTCATTTATTCCTCTTTATTGCAAATGTTTTGTATACTACTTTTCGAAAATAATTTGTCATTCTTGGAATCCATCATCAGCTTAATTGGACGTTCATTCCTTATTAAAATTCCCTACATTGATTTTCTGCAATAATGGAGACTTTTTAAGCACTTTTTATTCTCATTAAGTACACAATGATGTTTTGCTAATATATTTTTTTTTTTTTTTTTTTTTTTTTTTTTTTTTTTTTTTTTTTTTTTTTACGGCGCATCTACCTCTAGGTCATTAGCGCCGACATCCAGGGTGCAGCGAGGAATTTTACCAGCGAGCCGTGGGATGATAAAATTCCTGCCGGAGGTTGGGAATCGAACCCACCATCTCCCGCTTATGAATCCAAGGCGCTAGCCATTAGACCACGGGAGACCCCTTTTTGCTAATATTATTGTGAACTTGAATAGGAGTATTTTTCACACAATTTTCATTTTCTATACTGATATCAGTTGGACTGATGTACGTTGCGGCAAATTCTTGAAAATTAATGAAACTAAAATTATCGATCACAGAAAATCAATCTAACGAATGTGCATTAAGTCTAATTAAAATATATCATAAGATAAAATTTATATAGACTCGTCTATAAGGTATCAAACCACTTTCCACATTCGATACTTGGCATTTGTATCGACGAGATATTCTTGTAGTATTATCAACATGAGTTAGTTCAGTCTATGGTTAAGTCAAGTTAACAACAAAAATCAATTACTTAATTTCATTTTTTTATTAAAAAAAATAGTAGGTACACAAGGTTTTGATTACAAATTTTATTTGCATGAATCAATGGACAATCAACTAACCACTGTCAAAATATTTATTTAAAATGTCGGTAAAATTTCTGGTCGAAGAATATCGGGTTCGATGAGATCAACGAAAATTATTAAAAATTAAAACGTGATGGAAAGTTCATATTTGAAGTGAAATGAAAAATACTATTTTCAATTAATTTTTATTTTCTCCAATATATGCTTCTTCTTGAATTTCAATATCTCGAGCATTCTATGTGCCTTATTTTTTAATATACTCGGGAGCTCGATTCTCATTGGGATGCTGGATTTTCTTTTAAAAAAAGAAAAGTTATCTCCCCTAAGCTTGGCTAGAGAAGGGTGAGACCTTGAGAATATCTGTATCGAAATATTAGAGTTATTATTATAAGGGTAAGTTTAAAAATTAAAATTAGTATAAGTGGTTTAATATTAGCATAATATGTTTCAGAAAAATATGTTATTTATTATTTGGGGTTTATAAACGACGGATGAAACCTCAATCTTGCGGATAAAGATAGAGTTTCTGACTGTAAGATGGAATCGCATGACTAAGAGCAGTCTTGAAAAAGGCCATGAATAAATTTATTCCTTAAACCTCTCAATTTCATTGTATATACTCGATTTCACTGCTTCTCCCAGAAAAACTGTCTATGTTCTGTTTTACTGAGACATTTCATTTTTATTGTCTAGTATTTTAGAATATTTAGAGTTTATTGTTTTCTTGTTGCAGCTTTCTTATTACGAATTATATGTCTTTATTATTTCTGATGGTACTTTAATATAGAGGACAAGAACTTGGGATATTTAACGACTTTTTTTTTTTTTTTTTAACTAAAACTTGGAGTTCCGAGATTACATGAGATTGCTTATACTGGTTTGCGAAATTTAGTAAATACTCGTACACGTGAAAAACCACTCCATCATGGCTGACATAACTCCTAGCTGAGATGTTTCTACGTCATTCATTAGTCACGAACTTCTTGCCTCTTCGCTTGCCAATCTCATGCCTACTTTACACGAGCTTGGTACTTCTTCCTAGCTGAGTGTCAAGTGACAAGTACTCATTCACACGTAGTCGACAAGCAGCGCTCAGTTCGGTCAGTTCATCACTAAACACTTGTCGGACTGTTTGCACGAGGTGTCAAGGGAACACTGCTTAGTAGAATAGTGGTGGAGGAGTTTTCTTGTCACTTGGTAAATATAATTCATTGCCGCATTTACAAATATTTGCCTCTTTTAACTAAAAAAGAACCTACGTAAGAACATACCTAGGTACAAGAGCTTAGAAGACAATAGCTGAAGCTGGATACGTTAGTGCACAAAGTCTTATTCGATAGTGTGTACTTCTTTACTTTTCAGATTCATCAGAGCTGTATCTACTTTTAATACTGTTAATTGCACACTAACCGCTTGAAATGATGCAGAATGGAGCATGATAATAATAAATTATTCTGCTCTCAATAGAAATACTTATAAAGAAGATTTATCTCCTTGAGTCTTGATATAAACATTATCTCTCTTATATATTATTTCTTCTAACCAGAAGATATTTACCATAGACTTTGATAATTATAGTAAAAAATCAAATTAATGAGTTACATTCAGCTCCTTTTATCGACGAAATAAACTTTTAATTAACAAGAAACTACCTCCTCATAAAAGCAAGGCAACAAACCGGATCAATATTAAAGAGAATGTCAAAATAAAAAATATTAAATTTTTTTTTTACCTATTTGCTAACAAAATAATGTGTATCTTTTCTTTTTTCTTTTTTAGATATATTATTCAAAATTATAAAATATAAAACGAATGAGATACAAAATCTAAAACAATCAAAAATAAGATTATATCTGTTTTATTCTTAATATTTATTAATAATCGTATCAAATAATTTTTATTTTTAAAAAATATAATAAATACCAGTTTCATTGTTATATCTACAAAGAATGAAAAAAAAAAACTACGAAAAAGATTATAGGTTCGATTCTCACCATCAATGCAACTTGGTTTAGATTCTAATGACGCAACATTCCAATGCGATTTACAGTAACTGAAATGAAAATATTTTATTTAGTTTGTTATAAGTGTACATAACATAGACATCAGGAAAACCTTTTTTATTCCGTGGCGAACAAATCAAATTTCAAAAAATGATATATGTATTTATATTTAAAAAACCTACGTTCACGTTCGAGTGTATATATATTTATATACACATATTTCTATTTCTTTCTTTCGATTATATTTCTATCATTGTAAAATATTTTTACTTTTTGGTGTTTATGTAAATATGTATCAAGTCTCAAAGATTTGGAAAAACCTTTTCTTTTTTTTTTTCTTTTTTTTGTATTTCTAGCGTTAATTAGCCTACTATTTGCGTACAAGGGAACTGAAGAGTAAAACGCCACCACGTTGAGGCTGGCTACACCGCCTGGATGCCATGGAAATAGTTGCCTAGGTTACGGCGGACCCCTCCAGACACTCACCCCTCATCTCGTGCATCGGAGAAAGGGCTTCTTTTTTTTTAATAGTTCCTTTTTCATCGGCCACCCCGTCGGCTTCCATTCATTAATACTGCCTAAGCTAATCTCCTCTCCCTAACCAGGGCTTAAGCCTCCCAGGGATTGGCAAACGAGCCTAGACATTAAACCCTTAATGTGCATCTTTGAATAGAACCGACCGGCTTCTCAACAGGGGCTGTCGGGGATTTTTACAATCTCGGTTTCTCTTTTCTCTCTGGTCGGTTGATGACTCTTTAAGTAGAATAACTTAATTTGCGATGGCTAAGTATCAAGTAAGAAATTACTTACCGCTTCCACAGAGTCAATGTCTTAATAGTCCAAGGCGCATTTTTTCTGAGTGGATGTTGAGAAAAGGGGACGCTAAGCTTTACGGGATTATCTTCGGAAGAACTCGAATAAAAATAATTAAGGTATGCGTAAATCGAAAAATTCTGCGAAAAAATATTTTTTTTTAATAAACTAGCTGTCACCCGGGGTGCCATGCTACACCTACTTTCTTACTCTAGAAAAGCCAAAATAAATTAAAACCCAAATAAGTAATACTAAAATCTAATAACGCAAACCTGTAACCGTTCGGGTTGACAGTTTCGAGCCCTTGCTCTCCAATGTGTGAGTCCTAGAGGATTTTAACCTAGCCTATAACACTCACCGAATCATATATATATTTAGATACAAAATCGGAAAAAAAATACATTTTTTTTTTTTGTAATTTTTTGGCTCACTAGACCGAAAGCTTGCCCGCTAGAGGGTCTTCTACAGTGTAACAAGGTTTGCAACGAAGTTTCCAATAATGCCCCATTAATTAGAAATTATTTTAAGTTTATTCGTTTAAGTTATTTTATTTAGGTCAGTGCAGAGTACGGCTTTGAAATGTTTTGTGTAAAGTTTAAATGGAACGTTATATATCTGCAGTATTCGGATTATATTGTGGAAGTTCTAATTCTAGTTCTTCGCTCAACTTCTCTGCTACAATTTTCTTCGTGTGTTGCTAAATAATGTAATTGCTTCACTTTAGGTTGAAATTTCGATGTTTTTCTTTCTAGATCTTCTGTCTCATTAATTGTTCATAGGCAAGATATGTACATATACAATAATTTATAATTATGCGAGAATAGGGAATAATAAATGTTGAAATAATTTAATAGGCAGGAATTTTCTCATCCCACGGCTCGTTGGGAAAATTCCTTGCTGCACCCTGGATGTTGGAGCTAATGGCCCAGATTCGTCGAAGCACCGAAAAAAAATAATAGGAAAGAAGAAACATTAAATGCGTCTCCTGTACATATATATACATTCATTTGTCCTATGTAACGTCTACAAAAAACGTCTAGTTTTATGAACGTTTTAATGGAAACATATTTTAATGTCGGACATCGTGGGAAAAAATTTGTTCTTGGTTCAGTTTTGTGTAGCAGGCTTCGGAAAGCCCAATAAATTGAAATAAATATACACTTACTAACAAAAGTCTCCGAAGCAATTTTTTCCATTATACAGAACAAAATTTTTAGACAATTTTTACAAAGACAGGTTTGTTGCCATGAAATTCATGTAATTTTATTTAAACAGAATTTACTATGGAATTGGAAATAAATGTTAATGTTATTAAATTAGGTCCACATATTTTTTTAATATCAATTAACGAATAATTTGCTGAAGTCTGAACTCACAAAAGTCTCTGCACACCTAATGATTTTAAATTAAATCATATCAACTGACTTCAAAGTTTAATTCAATATCTTGTAAATGCTTCGTTATTTCTAATCACATCCCGCAATATATTTGACATTGAGTAAACTAGGGTTTTTATCATTCTAGTAGTAAATACCCCCCCCCCCCCCCATTCTTCTTTGATTAGGGTTTTTATTCTTTATTTTCTTCAGCACAGAATAAATAATTTTCATCAACCAATTTATTTATGATAAATAGAAGCGTATTTATATATTTAAATTTTAACGTCCATTATTATTAACTATGAATTTTAGGATGGGTTAAATATAGGTTAAAACCCTTTTCTAGCCAGGATAGGGCTGATGCCTTTTCGTTTTTTCTGAAGAAAAGACACTACCCCATTGATGGAATAGAACTCACGACCTTTGGCACGGAGTGTTAAGTGCTCACACCTTAACACTCACGGCCACTGGGCCTTCAGAAGCTTATTAAAAGCTACAATAAACAAAAATAAATTGAAAAGGAGGGATTAGTAACATAAACATAAACTGAAAGAATATTAAAAACCGACATTACTTATGGGATGGCCTGATATCATGAGTTTCTATTCTGGTCTATTATAATTTCACCGGGGGCATTTTGAAGTAATTCGCTTAATTTATTGAACCATGGAAACCCGGAATTTGTATTAGATTTTTTCACGTTGACATGTCTTCGTGCTAGGATAATGTAGAGACATGAATGGTAACTTTGCCCTAAATTAAGACATGTTAGTATATGTTAGTATATGTACAATTCGCGTGTGGAGCAACGTGTGCGAGCACCTAACGTGAAATACGACCGTGTTAGCAACAGATGATAAAGCGAATGTTTTTTTTTTTTTAGGGTTCGTGGTTTCTTGCGGCCTATTTTTTACTCCCTTCCCCTGTTTGCTCTGCCAGTAAATTAACTTCACCTCCCGCCTTATCAGTATACCTACATTGATAATGTTCGCATCTATCAACCCTCCGTGAAAATTCTATTACTTTTTGTTATCTACTGCATGTTCTTGTTGTTCAGAATGTTTTTTTTTTTTTTTTTTTTTTTTTGTTTTTTTTTTCTATGAGGACGAATCATTGGGCTTCGAAGGTGAGTGCAATCTGTATTTGATTTTTTTTGGTTTTTTTTTAGAGGAGGGCCGTTTAGGATGCGAAGTTAGATATCGTCAGGGTTCGTGTGTGTCTTAATAAAACTACAATTTTTATAAAAAATGCGTTTTTTACCCAAATTTTCGGCTTAAAATTCAAGCCTTCCTAAGTACTTTAAAACAAGGATTACATAGTTAATACAGAAGGAATGACGTTAAAAATCCTAAATTTCATTATATTTAAAATCCGATATCTAAGCCATTCGCAGGTGGAAATTTCGTGAACGGTCCCTGAAATGAAAAAAAAATCCCTGCTTCAGGGGGGACTGGAAACCCCTATTTTCCGCATGAGAATCTAAGGCGTTAGCCACAAGACCACTCTTGATATCTCTTGTTGCTAATGATGCGAAGATATTCAATAATAAATTATTTATGGCGAAAAATATTTAATTTTTTTACTAAAAGTAACCCAACGTACCCACCACGTACACGACTTCATACAACTTCTCGCAAATTATCTTTTACTGTAATGCCCTTTAAATTGAAGCATATCGGCCTTACCTAGATCACCTATTTCTCGCTTAATCCGATCATAAAGAAAAATATGAGGGCCTAAGATCATAAGTGTAGAAGAGAAATAATAAATATTTTATGAGATGGCAGGAAAACATATATTACAGCTTCTAGAAAATGCTGTAGAGGAAAATGTTGGCTGGGTTAAGCCAACCACAACGACTTTAAAAGGCACTTTCCTTCCAGACTAGCCCATTTATCTTGAGTGGGCTTTCATTAAAGGGAGCTTTTAGTAATTACTATTTCATAAAGAAATTATTAACACTTTTACTACTTATTTTTATGAACATTTATACATTAAATCAATAGATAACCTACTAAAAGTTTCAGGAAGTTGTTTAGTTTTCTTTTTTTTTTTTCGAACAAACAAATTGTGTGGTTATTATTCCCGAAAGAGCTGCATTCTTGAAGATGTTTTTCCCGAATAAACATCAATTTGTAATGGATCTTTTTTTTTTTTTTTTTTTTTTTTTTTTTTCAAAACATCGTTTTCATTAGTAGGACACGATATCATTAACAATGAAGTAAAAATTACGTCCGGTACGGATAAATTGATAACTTGGTTCAACAACGAACCTCCCCCCCCCCATATCTGTTGGAACGGTATACCTTATTTTTACACCACATCTTTGTCTATGGCTGAGCATATTAATGATCATGGCCGACTTATTAATTAATGCGAAACAGTATTGTTCACGAGTATTATGAATAAACATTTTTTAAGAATTTTTATTACAATAGTTGTTTAGAAGAAATATTTTTGATTTTTTTTTTTTAAATCTCCTGAAGAAGTAGAATGCATTCTGGTCACAGACTTATCCACGGCCTACCGTATTATTTATTATTTTCTGTAGTTTCTATATTTTTAACAAACATTCTATTTAACAATGAAGTTGCTTTTTGTGCAATTTATTGGTGGCATAAATTGTTAAAATTTAATTTGTTAATCAGAGTTAGTGTGTTACAGACAGAATGTGGAATTTAAAGAAGTTTTCTTCTTCTCATAAAATGATAATATTTCGATAAAGAGTAAACGGTTTCTGTTGAGTTATAAAGAGTAATGGAAGCAACCTGCTACCTAAGGGTCTTTTAACATAAATTCTTTGAGTTGTGTATAAAACATTGGATACAATTTCGCTGAAAGGTTTGTTCTAACGGAGCCTTGAGATTGTGCCTGATCCAAGTTTCCAATATAATAAATGGAACTTAGGTGTTCCAAGTCCTCTGATTGTATCCAAGCGGAGTAGCAGGATGAAGTATTGCACCAGGGCTTAAGTGCAAGAGGGAGCAGGCACCATGTGGTGCACGAGGGGAATCGATCTCTCTCTCTCTTAGAGGAGACTATCGATTGTTTCCACAATCGGAGGGCTTGAGGAATTGCGCCGAGATTTCCTGTCCCAGCATCCAGTAACGCCATTCTATCAGTCCTGTCTGGGGGTATTGTCATCCATCAGATACTGTCATTTTTCTCGCCCTAACTCCCAATATCCCCGCCGTTTTTATTTCATAGCGGTGTTAGGGAGCATTGATTGGGCAAGATATGAATTTCATTTTGTACCCTATATATTTTCTATTCACAATTCAACACCTACATTTTAGACGAGGGCGTATCTATTTTTAGTTAGATGTTAAGACAGGGCAAGCTAATTTTTGCGGATATAACTTCGGAAGACCGTACATAACAATAACTACTTTATTAATTTAATTTTAACGTCCATTATAATTAGCCAGATTAGGCTTGATACCTTTTCTTTTTTATAAAGAAAAGCCACCCCTAGTGGGAATTGAACCTGTTACCTGTGTAGCAATATAGTAACTGTTTCAAGAACCCCGTTCCTGGATAACAGTTACTTGGAGGGAGGTAACAGTCAGTCAATAAATACTAGGTTGTAAAATTAAATTAATTTATTGTTCATGAGCAAGAAAGACAAAATAAATAGATCTTCATACATGAATACATAATAAAAACATACTACAAATAATAATTATAAGTTAATAATATAAAATAAAAGTAGGTACTCTACTTGAAACTATGTACAGAAAATAAAGCATGACTAACAAAAATAATAAATTAGGTTATATAGAACGAGAAATAAAATAATAAATCTTAATTAATAAATAATTAACATGAAATACTTGCTTAAATAATATGACGAGTGCACTCATTAAATAGATAATACTTATTATCATCTAATTGTCATAGATAAAAGTCGTTTGGGCATGCCCCCCACGTTTTTTATTTTACCATAAATCGTCCCGCACAGTGTAACGTCGCAATATCACATTGTTCACTAAATAAAAACACGAACAACTGCAAAAGCGTGCGATTCCTGGAATCCGAGGAGTAAGGTCTAGCGGCATTATCCAACGCACAACGAAGCCTTACTTCTGTCTCTTACAAAGAGGTAGGGACAACAGAAGCGATAATTGGTACGGAGAGTTAAGTGCTCACGCCTTAACACTCACGGCCACCTGGCCTCCAACTACATGAAACGTGCTGATTTCGTGCAATATAATGCAGCGGTGTGAACCACTTTTCACTATTTTTTTTCATTCCGAATAGACCTACTGATGTAAAAGATCTTCGGAAACACTCAAATACATTTCTCTCCATAAAAGCCCCTTCAACCATACTCTTACCTTCCATATCTCCTTCCTGTTGAATTTTCTAGTACTGCCATTAACGCTCTTCGCTCCCCGTTCTTAATAATCCTGCGTTTCGTGGCTGGGAATGTTTGCGTTCTTTTGATTCCCACATCCGTCCATTACGTAGGCTGTTTTTGTATCCTGCAGTGTGACAAAGTGTCCTTTTACTTCATCCTCCTGTCCTTTGTTTTGAATGATACCACACGGTATTTCCTGTTTTTTTAACGAGCGGAGGCACCTAAATGGAGTCGTGGTTTTCACAAGCTCCTCAATCCACCATACTAGCCGAGTTCATTGAAATGTGAACTTCAGTGGTCCTATGTGATGCTCGATTTCTTCCTGCAATATCCGTAATGGAACTCATAAGCTAATGGTTAGCACTGAGGTTTTTTTTGTGCCTCCTTGAAGTGCTGCTTTTTGACAGCCCCCTATTATCCTGGAGAAACGTCCATTTTGTTTTGTGTGGAGTTAGTTATGATAAATTAAGTGAATAGTCATTGGTGAAAACAATTTTGAAATTTTTGCTTTTCCTTTTTTTTTTTTTTTTCTTTTTCTTTTCTGGCTCGTCAGTACATCTTAGAACAAATTGGAATAATTTGAGAACATCATAAATAATGGAAAGAATGGCATGTGATTTTCGTTTAGCCATTAAAATTAGCCTAATATGCAACAATATCATAACCACTAAAAAACATACTAACAGACTGCTTAAGACTTCAAAATTTGCCCTCCCAACAAATCTAACATCTAGCAGAAGGAAGCCGATATATAGCAGACGTTTCAAGATGAATAAATTGCGTTTTTTAAACAACTTGTAGTTGTATTTAAAAATAATTTTTTTTTTGGTCATCACCGTTTTCGGGTCTCACAAATATATGGGTAAATAAATAAATTTAGCCTTTACCTTAGTCATAAACTTAAATATTTTATTATGGAGAATATGCGTAATTACATCATGATATATTAGCACATTTTAAATCTAGAGGTTAATGAAAAGATTTAATGGTACCTGGAAAGACGGCTGGTGATTGAACATTAATTTACATAAATCTCCATAATTGTGGTAAACATTACCAGCGCTGATCTAAATGCTCGTTCGTACTAGTGGAAAACTTTTTCACGGCAAACAGCTCTTACAGAATATTGCCTGTAATGATTGAAAAATATATTTTGAATTTTTTTTCTTTTACTTAAATTATTTAAAAATTATCTTTCTGCAGTAGTTAATTTAGTATTGTCAGTAATATATTTCATCTGATTTGGTTATTTTTGATTCACAATTTTGGGTAAATATGATTTATAATACAAATTAAACCTATATGAAATTTTAGCTGAATGCCTGTGTTTCGTCACGGCAGATAAGTAGTTTTTTATTGCGTTAAATAATGTATAATCAAAATTAACGCTACTATATAATTTCTTGCAGTTTATTATAGCACGGTTCCCGTCATACAATATGTTTCACATCAAATGATAAGTAATCAAAGATCAGAGATAACCCCTTACGTATAGGTTACCAGTAACAGCAGTGTAACCAATACAGGTTAAATTACGTTCTCAATAATAAATATACGGGGGTCTCCCGTAGTCTAGTGGCTAGCGCGCTGGATTCATAAGCGGGAGATGGTGGGTTCGATTCCCACCTCCGGCAGGAATTTTCTCATCTCAAGGCTCGCTGGGAAAATTCCTCGCTGCACCCTGGATGTCGGCGCTAATGACCTAGAAGTAGATGCGCCGTAAAAAAAAAATAAAAAAAAAATAAAATAAATATACGTTAGAATTTAAACATTTATATTTCTCAGATGTCACTTTGAAACTCCCATTATATTTGCGAGCATTACCAAGGAGTGTTGTGACGTGGGATGTTCATGGGTGAGGAGGCTATGCAAGGGTTCGGGATATTATTACCTTGGATGGACCATCACCATATATAGCGTAAACTCCATGGGGGACAAGCTGAAATAAACCGCAATAAAAATGGGGATTTTCTCCCTCATAGCGTAAACTCTTTGAGGGACAGTTTATTTCTAGTAATTCAAGGACTGCCATCATAGTTGAAATTAACCGCAATTAAAAATAATACTATTTAATAGATTCAGTACGGTAACAGCTGTTCTGTTATCGTTCTAGCCACGCATGCTGCCTAGGTGTGCATGCTCTGTTTAAAACTAAAACTTCAAACCCCTCTAAAAATACTTAAAAATTTGAATATCAAAAAATCCTTTCTTAGCGAGTGTTTATATGCTAAAGAGAGTGTCCATGCAGAATTTAAAATTGTTCTGTCTGGTGGTTTGGGCTGGGCGATGATAGGTCTGTCAGTGGTATTTTACAAATATATACTAGCTACTGAAAAAGTTATTTTTAAAAATGACCCAACATTTTTCAATGATTTTTATAAAGTAGGCAGAAGGTTAATCAGTAATGTAGAATCATTTGTACATACTAATCAATGAACTAAAATGTTACTACCAGTTTCGCGCCCACTGATGCCTGCTCAGGGGCACTAAGACTTATCCACCTAAGACTTATCCTTCTAAGACTTATCCTACCAAGGCTTATCCTACCAAGACCTATCCTACCAAGACTTATCTTACCAAGACTTATCCTACTAAGTATTTTTTTTTTTTTTTTTTTTTTGTGTGTGTGTTTTACGGCGTATCAACATTAGCGCTATTAACGCCGGGCTTTCTAGAGGTTGCCGCCCTTTTCTATAATGCCAACAGCACGTGGTCGGTCACCCATTCAGGTTCTGACCACGCCCGACGTTGCTTAACTTCGGTGATCTACGGGAACCGGTGTATTCAACGTGGCTATGGCCGTTGGCTCTAAGTATTTATCCTTACTTTAATAAGGCAAATTTTCTGCTTTACGAGGCATCATCTAATAGGCTTGACCCTTTCAGCAGTAGGTTCGCCTTTCTCTAGTTAGGCCGCACCTAGTTTAATTAGTGTCCCTAAAGAAGCATCAGTGGATGTAAAACCGTTAAGAAAATTTTAATAAAATGTCCACTTTGTAAAAATGTTTTTATTTCAGTTTTATTTAATTTTAAATTCCTCTAGTAAAATCATATACGTTTGGTACGCGTTTTTTTTTTTACAGAGTATCGGCCTTTTCTAGCCAGGGTAGAGTTGATGCCTTTCTTTTATTTCCAACGAAAATTCTCCAGAATCAGTGGGACATAGGACCCAGAATCAGCTAACATAGGACCCTAGGCGTCGGATGTCTATGCCTTAAGACTCACGTCCATCCTCGACAAATGACTTTCACAACTGTCTAGGTGACGTTACTGCTTGTGGGAAAAAAATGTCCAGACATTCTTGACAGTTGAAATATGAAGAATTCATTACTTGTGTAAACCGGTTTGTTTTATGAGTTCTATTTGTATCCAGGTGATTAAGATAAACAATAATCGCTGGATTAGCCGAGCGTACTACCGTAACCACACTTGATGTGTTCTATTTGTTTTAGGGGCATAATGTAAGCAAGCGGTCAAGTGGGCGAAAATCAACATGGAACATGTTGAAACTGGAAAATTATTATATCTCCTTGTTGTAGAACTGTTATTTTCTCGTTTGTTCTATTTATTTTTATATTTATGTATTGCAGACTAGAACAAATTTATTTTCACTTAGGAGGATTAGGGATTTTGTTTTTCACCCGTGGTAAATACAAGTGCGTTTGGAGATTTTTTAATTGGTTCCCACAATTGTTTCGTTCCTCTGGGCCATTTTATTATTGTCCTGTTTAGAATAAAAATGTCAACGCCTCGTTCGAGTATCACTGTCTGATTTGGCTTCGTTTATTAACGCCTGTTATTGACAAATCTAAAGCTATTTAATAAAATTATTGATTCGTTTAGTTATTTGATGATTATAATAGCTGTTTTCCGTTGTTATCTTATCGAGCATTGTCAGGGAGCGCCTGCGGGAACACTTCTTGAGCCACTGCTGAGGTAGTACAGTGTCTAGTTAGTATGCGATACGGAATTACTTGCATACCTACGTCACTTCGTCGATACAAATGCAAAGTATCGAATGTGAAAATCACCACTTTTCAGAGTGGAAAAGCATTTATTCATAACTTTTTTTTTGGACAGTCAAATATTCGGCAGATTTGACCTTTTGATAGTGGAATACTTTCCCTTTAATCGAGTGATCTAAGATTGAAGAATTTGCCGTATATAAGTCCAGCAGAAATTAGTAAAGATGGACAATGAAAGATGCATTTTTTCACATTCGATACTTTGCATTTGTATCGACGATATATACTGGCCTACTATATTCTAGTGACGATGGTCTTTATCACAATGTATAACACAGTATATTTAGTGATGGTCACGACACGAATGGATCTTGTTTCCTTCAAAAATGTTAGGAATTATTTTTTTCCCGGCGTATCAACTTCATGGCTTTTAGGTTGCCAGCCTTTCTTAATAATACTAACGACACGTACGCGTTTGTCCTGGACACACCCATCCTGAAGGATGATTCTGTGATCCACGTGAAGTATTTTGTTATGGCTATCTTAGATGGCAGTTAAACACATTTATAGTGAGAATTGTCTGTTACTTCAACCAGTATTTTTCAGTCAGTATTTTTTGACTTAAAGCGAAGATGCGCTCTTGCTTAATTGATGATTCAATTGGCCCCATATGACTTTATTTTAATTGTTAGTAACTGAGAAATTAATAAAATATTATTTTACTTTTATTAGAGTTAGAAATAATAAAGCTTGACTATATGAAACTATTGCAATTGGGATTTGGTTATTGTATTAAAAAATTCAAATTTTATTAAAGAATTTGTCACTGGTAAAAAAAAAAAAAAAAAAAAAAAAAAAAATACAAAAATTTCAGATCTTCAACTTTTATTTATCACAATCATTATGTCAGAGTTGAATATATTAGTTCATAATTCTAAGATAATGCCATTTTTTAAATTTTGTCGATATGTTATGTCGTCTGGTTTAATTTCCTCGTGGCTTAATTGACCCCCTCTCCTTTAGACATAATTTTATTTCGAATAGACATTAGAATATTTCTTTCAAAAGAAACTACAAAACATAGTATGTTTAAGATATCGTCGATACAAATGCAAAGTATCGAATGCGAAAAAACGCATTTTTCATTTTAAATCTTTACTCATTGCTGTTGGACTGATGGTTGACAAACTCTCGAATCTAAGTTCACACAGTGAAAGGAGGATGTTGCCACTGTCAAAAGGTCGAGTCTGCCTACTAGTTGACTGCCCAAAAGCAAAGTAATAAATAAAAGTATTTTCACTCTTGAAAGTAGTGATTTTCACATTCGTTAGTTTGCATTTGTATCGACGATATCTTAATTAATTTTGAGTAATGAGCATACGAGTAAAGATCTATAGAAAAGTGTATATTGTAGTAAGAGGGAAGGGTAGCTGTGTATATTGGTAATTGATTGGTTTATTACTGTGGCAACTAGTATTTACCCTCTCCTTTAGGCTCTTATTGATTCTTTCTCTTTCCCTCTCTCCTTCTACTATAGGCATGGTCCGTTTGGTCTTCGCTTATTTCAGGAACTGTAAATGTCTGGTTTAGTTAATAGTAGTGATACTGTTATTGTATTGTAAAATTACAATCTGTATTATAAATAATAAACTAAGACCATTCCTGGGCGGGGTGCTTAGTTAACACTACATGACTGGGGAATGCGCTTGAACTAACTTTTTAATAAAAATAATCCTCCTCAGGTTGAGGCTGAATTTATGTTTTAAGTATATTCCCCTGAAGAGGCGCCAATATGGTGCGAAACATGTAGGGAAGAGAAATAAAAAGTGTGAAAGTGTGTGGCGTAGTTTTATTGACCTTCCGCCTTATATATATATATATATATATATATATATATATATATATATATATATATATATATATATATATATATATATATATATATATATATATATACATACATACATACATACATACATACATACATACATACATACATACATACACATATTAGATATCGACAAGGAAAATTATCGAAATTAAGCAACGTTGGCTGTGGATGTGTGAGTGCCTGAGAAAAACGCATGCCGTTTGATATATTAAAAGGTTTGCACGGCCTAAAAACCTAACAGTTCATAAGCTATCAAGTAAATAATAATAACAAAAAATAAAAACTAGCCAACCCTTGAATTACTAACAGAACATAGCTTGGACAGTCTAAATCTGAAGTCTCATGTTGGATCTGAATGAAAAAGTTCTGGTCTTAATAAGTGTTCCGATTGTTTGTGTCTAAAGACTTTTATTGTTACTGATTAACTATCATGAAGGAAAAATAAGTCCTCGAAATTAAGAATTCCCTTGTAGATTTCATTAATTTTTAGCGCGGTTCCTCCCTCCCCCATAGGGAGGAACCCCGCTTATAAGGTTGATACAATGAAACAATCCGGAAGTGCCGACAAGAAAATTTCGCGTTTCAGAACCCCTAGAGACCGAAAATAACGGTGGTTCAAATTTGTATATATATATATATATATATATATATATACATATATATATATGTATATATTTATTTATATATATATATATATATATATATATATATATATATATATATATATATATATATTTGTCTGTTCGCTCATTTCTGGCTTCCCTGATGGTCCGATTTTGATGAAATTTCGTACAAAAATCAGTCGTCCAATTTGAAAGGTCAAGTTCGTTAACCAGCAAAATCCGCCCACTGGAAGATGGCGTTTGGGGCGAAATTCGCGCAGAAAAAATCGTAACGCTTACGTTTTTGAGTTCATAAGCTTGTAAGTACTCTTTTTATAGGCTTCTTGGGCTAGGAAAACGAATGAAACCATTTTCAAGGCGATAGCTTTAACCGTTTTCGAGAAAATTGGAAAAATAGTTTTTGAATACCGTTTTTGGTTTGGGTACTTAGAATCACGGGATTCAGTTGAAACATTATCTGCATATTCTACTTTCATTAAAACTAATATGTAGAAAGTTATGTTACGTTTGGAGTTAAGGAAGGGTTAGAATAAAATATTTTATGAACAGACATGAAAAGTTTTGGTAACTTTGTATACTTTCCTTAATATCTCGAAAAAGGTTGAGAATCTTGTTAAACAAAAGATTACCATTAGAATGCTTACTAAATGCTCTACAAAAAAGGTTCTAATGAAAGTTTTGATTAGGCGATGTCAATCGGAGAAATAAGTGCTTAAAACTTTAAAGTAATTGATTTCGCTTATTCGAACTGTTCTTTTTGTCTTTGATTTTGGTACTTAGAATCATGGGCTTCAGTTGAAACATTTTCTCCATGTTTAAATTTTATCAAAACTAATGTTGAAAATTTGGTTACGTTTGGAGTAAAGGAAGGATTAAAATAAAATATTTCATTTTTAGACATGAAAAGTTTTGGGAAATTCGTATATTTTCATTAATATCACGAAAACGGTTTGGAATCTTGGCAAGCAAAAGATTACCATTCGAAAGGTTACTAAATTTTCTAAAAAAAATGTTTAGAAGACATTTGCGATGGGATGGTCATATTTGGAGAAATAAGTGCTTAAAACATAGGTAATTTCGTTCATTTGAACGAATCTTTTTGTGTGTTTCCTACAGTTTTTTTTTTCACTGCTCGTTATTTTTGTGATTGCTTATAGTAGTCAAATGTATTAGTCAATAAAACAGGATACGTATATATAGAAACAATATTTTGTTTCAACGGTATCTTGGAATTCGAAGATGCCCTATGAATATCTAGATGGCTGTACTGGTGTTGATTTCGTTCTTTAGAATTGTTTTTGGTATTCCCTATTTTCAGAAGTTTTTATCTATTTATTAATTTTTTTTTTTAAATTCATTGAACGAAATCATATGAATTCGAAGGTGAGGAGCTAGGAGGCTTAGGGTGGGGGGCGTTTTCCCTGTCCCCAGGTACTCTCGTCTCCCTGTGTACCCTCGTCATCTTCAAGTCTTTGTCTAGAGTCATAAAGATAAGCCTCCAAACAACTTTAGGAATGTAGGATTTCTAATTTTTGCCAGTATCAGAACAGCCGCTCTTTACATACCACAGTGGTACTGACGTACCGGTCTATACTAGTTGCCCTCCACACAGTGGTAGTACTTGGTGTATGCCACAGCGGATCGCTCATTATAACCTTATTTTATACGTATTAAATAGGTACCTAAAAAAAGTTTATTTGTGTATAAGTGTTGCGTTATTGGGATTAGAATAAAATATTTTATTAACAGACATGAAATACTTCGGAATTTTTGTATGTTGTCCTTAATTTTTTTTTTCTTTTATGGTGTATTGAAATCTGAGTCATTAGCACCATTTTTTCCTTATGAGCTTATATAATACTTAGATTTAGCTAGCAACAATATTTTACACCGCAATTAAAGTGATTTGCTCTTCTTATAAACATAATATTTATATTATAATATAAACATAATACATTAATTTGTCTGACAAAAAAAAAGTCCGACCCGCAGGAACTGCTTCATCTTAGCGCGGTTCCGTTCTTATCTCAAGTGCGATTAGTGAAGGAATATAGCAGCTATCGGTAGGTATTAGCACCATTTTCCCCCCTTAATATCTTCAAAACAGTTAAGAAATCGTGGGAAGTACGATTTAACCATTCAAAAGCTTACTAAATTCTCTAAAAAAAAAAGATTCTGAAGCAAATTTCGATGGGGCAATGTCAGTCGGAGAAGTAAGTGCTTAAAACTACGAAAGTGTTAGTTTTGTTATTTTAAACGGGTTTTTGTCACTGTTTACCTCACTTTTGTTTTTTAAGTTTATTTAACGGTGGAATGAGTATTTCATTAAAGCTGAGAAAATAAGAATCATATTGGTAATAGAGTTTTCCTAGAGTGAGCGTCGCGATGACGGGAGAGTCCCATCCGTTTAGAAAACTGTCAGTTTCCATATGTGGCTCTTTAAGCTTCCTTCTCTTTGAGATTTTATTTTATATTTTTAACGACAGATCAAAACCTACCGATAGCTGCTACTATTCCTTTACTAATCGCACTTCGGATAAGAACGGAACCGCGCTAAGATGATGCAGTTCCTGCGAGTCGGACTTTTGTAAATTTATGTTGATCTTGTGTTCCTCCTCCCGAGTATATATTTTGTTACCCATCACATCCTAGAAGATTGTCCAACATTTAGTAGCTACCTTGGAGCTCTTAATACGCGACGAACTAGATTAGAACTGTTTTAAGACTCATCAGAACAAATAGACAAAATAATAGAATTATTAAAACGTATCAACATCTACAATAAAATATAATATATTTGAAATAAATCTAAAAAGAGTAATGTAAGTAGGAATATCAATAGGTACAAATGCAGAATATGTACATAGTTTTTGATAACACAGGGACACAAGAAAAAGTGCTTCACCTTTTATTACGAAAGAACAAAAGAAATATGAAAATATCAAAGATAAATTTATAAGTGAAATTACAAAAGAACCAGAACAATTGCACAGACACATATTCAAAAACCAAGCCTCGAATACTCAAAGGCGTAATACCCACCTAGGCCAGAAACATTTAGCATAGAGTTCTGAAATGAATAAAACTATGCTTTGCGATGATAACATAAGTGTATGGTTTCTAATAGAGCGTTTATTCAGTAACAATTTTCGTGTTATGATTATTCTTGTCTTTTTAAGGGAAAATAATCGATTCTATAGGCTTCATAATATGATTGGTTTCTTATCTATTTGGGAGTTGAAAGGCATGAATTCCAGAAGCTTCCTGGACAGTTATCAGATGTATTTTAGTTTATATCGTGCGTACTTTTCCATATTATTCATAAGTGAAATTAAATATTATCTATGAATTAAAACAATTAATTTATAAATAAATTAGCAAATGTAACCGAAGTTTACGCGATTATAAAACCAAATTCAAGAAACTGAAAATCTTTACAAACTGGCAAACTTCTTGGTACTTCAAGGAACAGAAATATCTCACTTTCTGTTTCAAAGGTATGTCAATCGTAGATAGGCTAGTTACATTGTATGCAATGCCCGGGAGTAGACTGCACTTTTACACTTTTTACAGGTTAAGATGTTTCCTATCCGTCGTTAAGTCGTATCCAATTACTCAAGCTCTCATAAGCTTGGTTTCAGTTAACGTTTTGTTTTCATTTCAAGCCTATTTTTGCCAATGATTTAAGAGAAGTATACTTCAAAATTGTGGCAAGAGCTCTATTAGCCAAGGCTGAGACTATTGCCGAAAAATTGCGTTAGACCTACCGAAAAATAATTTTTTGATGCTTGGATTTGGGGTTGTAAACTAATTCATTTTATGCTATGTTCAGACACCTTCAATATTTCAGTTATAAATATTGTTTTATTTAAATAATGTATTTTGTAATTTCTTTGCAGAATGTATTGCGAGAGCTGGAACAGAAGAAGCCCCAATTGGACGAACTTGTCCACACTGCAGAGAACCTCAAGGCTGATTTCAACAGACAACAAGTTCACGGCAAGGGTGAGTTTTATTTTTAATTATTATATAAATTATAAAAAATTGCACTTTGTTATGTTTTGGAGATAATTATGAATGCATTATAGCAATGAAATATCCTTTTTACGCGTAGAACATATATTTTGATCCTTCTTTTACAGTTTTACTACATAATTTTCACAGTAATTGTTGAATGGTTTTCCACATCTCGCCTTACCGTATTGACAGTATTCGATCATATGGACGGTTATTTATGATTTGGGATTCAGTTCAGTAATGTGCAAGAAATTATTATTATCGTTTTTAAAGCACTTGTTAAGCTTCGTCATTTTAAGCTGGAATCTGTCCTCTTGCAAAACACCATTTTTACTTTACACGCCTATATCGAAATGTTAATTTTAACCAACTTAGTGTCATCTTTTAAAACAAAGAAATATGTATGGAGGCTTAGGGTACGCTTACGTCTGACACTTCGCGCAGGAAATATATCTCAGGTTTCGGATAGATAATTATCATAATTATTATATCCGACACCTGAGATATATTTCCTGCGAGAAGTATCAGACGTAAACGCACCCTTATTGCTTGTGATAGAAATATATATCTCAGAAATAAATTATTTACAATTATTCATTAAATGACCCTTAGCTCAAATATATATAACTGGCGAATAAGGCGGAAGGTCAATAAAGTATCGCCACACACTTTTACACTTTTTATTTCTCTTCCCTACATGTTTCTCACCATGTTGGCGCCTCTTCAGGGGAATATACTTAAAACATAAATTCAGCCTCAACCTGAGGAGGATTATTTTTATTAAAAAGTTAGTTCAAGCGCATTCCCCAGTCATTTAGTGTTAACTAAGCACCCCGCCGAGGAATGATCTTAGTTTATTGTTTATAATAGGGATTGTAATTTTACAATGCAATAACAGTAACACTACTATTAACTACATTTAAGCCAGTCAATGGCCAGTCTAGACGAGGCCCTGCTAGTGGAAGGTTCCATTCCTCAGGTTGAGGTTGAATTTAATGTTTAAGAGTGTTCCCCTGAAGAGGCACCAAAAAGGGTGCGAAACATGTAGGGAAGAGAAATAAAAAGTATAAAAGTGTGTGGCGATATTTTATTGACCTTCCGCCTTATTCGCCAGTTATTTGCATTTTACATTAGTTAATATTTCTGTCTGACATAAATATCCTCCAATAAGGAGCAGATGTAAACGCACTCTTCCTATAAAACAATGTCTGTCTCCCAAGAGTTGCCCGATATGCACATTCCATAGTGGAGTGTACAGTTTCTGTCTGACAAATATCCTCCAATAAGGAGCAGATGTAAACGCACTCTTCCTATAAAACAATGTCTGTCTCCCAGGAGTTGCCTGATATGCACATTCCATAGTGGAGTGTACAGTTTCTGTCTGACATAAATATCCTCCAATAAGGAGCAGATGTAAACGCACTCTTCCTATAAAACAATGTCTGTCTCCCAGGAGTTGCCTGATATGCACATTCCATAGTGGAGTGTACAGTTTCTGTCTGACAAATATCCTCCAATAAGGAGCAGATGTAAACGCACTCTTCCTATAAAACAATGTCTGTCTCCCAGGAGTTGCCTGATATGCACATTCCATAGTAGAGTGTACAGTTTCTGTCTGACATAAATATCCTCCAATAAGGAGCAGATGTAAACGCACTCTTCCTATAAAACAATGTCTGTCTCCCAGGAGTTGCCTGATATGCACATTCCATAGTGGAGTGTACAGTTTCTGTCTGACATAAATATCCTCCAATAAGGAGCAGATGTAAACGCACTCTTCCTATAAAACAATGTCTGTCTCCCAGGAGTTGCCTGATATGCACATTCCATAGTGGAGTGTACAGTTTCTGTCTGACAAATATCCTCCAATAAGGAGCAGATGTAAACGCACTCTTCCTATAAAACAATGTCTGTCTCCCAGGAGTTGCCTGATATGCACATTCCATAGTGGAGTGTACAGTTTCTGTCTGACAAATATCCTCCAATAAGGAGCAGATGTAAACGCACTCTTCCTATAAAACAATGTCTGTCTCCCAGGAGTTGCCTGATATGCACATTTCATAGTAGAGTGTACAGTTTACTTCGCATTCACGAAGATATGCACATTCCATAGTAGAGTGTACAGTTTACTTCGCATTCACGAAGAATTTCCTTAAAATAACCTACAAAAATAATACAAAATAATCATAAATAGATTTGCTCTATTATATTTGTAATGAGGCCAAGTCGACATAAGTGTTAGGGAGTAAGCACCTCGTGCCTAAGGTCGTGGATTCGATTCCCACCAGGGATGAAGGCGTTTCTTTTTTTAAAAAAAGAAAAGAATATACATCTGCAGTTCTTGCATGAAAGTCTTTTTTATAAACTCGACTCAAATCCAGAAGTAATGACTTCTAATATAATAATAAAAAAATTTATAAATAATTGCCATGTCAAGAGAAATAATTCTGATAATGAAAATGTACTTGGAAAGTAAATAAAAACCAATTATTCATTACTTGTCATACATTTTACATTTATTGCATATACCCAAAAATTATCGTTACTTTTTACGTCAGTAATACCCAATTCCTGCAACAAATTATCATTAATTTTTACGTCATTAATACCCAATTCCTGCAACAACAAAAAATTTCACCCCAAAATCCGATTACGTGACCGATGACATCAACTCCGTTACACTTTTGCGTCTCCTATACATTTTTATGTCAATAAAGGAAATATGCCTCTTCTTCATTCCTATGAGATTAAGTGGTTGCGTCTTTTTCCGCTTAGGTCGGTGTATACTTTGAAAAGGCCTTCTATTGAATTGGTATTTTCGAGTTTTTATTTTTTTATTTATTTATTTAAAGAGCTTCGCAACAAAGGCGACATGCTCAAATTTAAACAAGAAAACAAAAATTACAATAAAATAAAAATATGAAATACAATAAAATTTGAATACAACATAAAAGAATACAAAAAAAAAAAAAAAAAAAAGAAGAAAAAAACAAATATTTTCGAGTTATGAGGTTCTTCTTACTGAATCGTTGGCCATTCATTGAGTAATTTGTTTGTGGTTGAACATTTAAATGTATTCTATTGTCAATTTGAACTTGGACCCAAGGAAAGATCTTTGACCCTCCTGGGACCTTGCCCCCGAATAAAATTATCGAGCGACCTGAGCTCACGCGAACTGTGCGATCTTGTTCTTGAGCTCCGACTTCCTAGGAGCTTTTATCTCGAATATAGAACGCCTATTATACGATACTGATTTCAGAACATGTTTCTCGACATTTTATCCAAGGAATGGCGTGTATTTCTCCTAGATATTTTGTCGTTAATATAACATCCCGTAGGAAAGATTATTAAAGTTTTATAGCCATCCCTTCCCCCCAATGGACAAGGTGTAATTCTCTCCTTGTCCATAAACTTAAAATTGCAGTAATTTAAGTAGCTTTTCCCTTTATATTCTAATAATTATCAGTTTTCTGAGTCCCATCTATAGTGCCGTTTCGCATTTATTTATTTACTTTTCTTGAAATAAAAAAAGAATGTTAGCATTCTGACAACTCAAAAACATCACTCGAAATGGGCGAGTGAACTAATACCTAATACTGCTACAATTTTTGTTCTTTAACCATTAAAACTTGGAATTCAACAAACCTACAAGAGTTGATTGCATGAATTCGTTGAATTATTTTATTAAATTTTTTAAACTAGCTGTTAACATTTAAATTGTGAGCTGTACCTTGCTGGTCAGTAGGAAATATTTTCAAAATCTTTACCTATCAAAATAGTAATATTGTTATTTAAAAAAAAAAAAAATGTACAAAATACAGTTATTATATTGCACAGTTATCAATGCACGTAACAAGTTATGTGCATTAACAAATATAATTGACCTCTCATACAGCAGTTCTCCTTTAACATTTGTTTTAAACTTAAATAATTACAGAAAAAACATATATTGAAAGTTTATTTTTTATTTTTTTCTTCAACATCACGAATCTTAAAATTTTATGAGGATTTAAAAAAAAAATATATAAATATTCCTTTGAGAACATGAATTCTGATTCGACTACCGTGTTTGTGTGATTGATAGTTTTTCTTTAGCCATTGTAAAATATAGCCCCCAGTGGATGTGGTGATTGGAATATACGGGTGAGAATTTTGAGGATAAGATGGATTGAAAGAGCCTGGTCTTTAAAGGGACACGCAAAGCCTTCATCACGCACTTCGGAAAGGACTTCGATGAACCATTGCCTTCCATGAAAATCAACTAGCTAAAGTAATAGCACTTCGTATCGATCTTTCTTTAAACTATTACAATATATTAAAATCTGTTTAATAACTTAATAACTTGGGGACGGCGCTAATGGCCAAGTTGTAGATGCGCCGTAAAAAAAAAAAAAAAAAAAAAAAAAAAAAAAAAAAAAAAAAAATAACTTAGGGAAAAGAAATTTTAGGATTTATTTAAATCGTTTGTAAGCTGTGGAGGTATATCCATTGATTTATGGGGCGTAGCTCAACATTGCTTTAAGCTTTAAACCTTTTTAAGCCATAAGCAACAGGTTTTATGAGGCTCAATTTATTTTTATATAACTCTCACCTAATGGTTACCGATTTCTTTTCCATATTATAGAATTATATGGTAAATATAACCATATAACCATTTATCTTTTAACGTTCCTTCCTTCACTAGGGAGGGAACCCCGCTTATGACATTTGACCTGATGATGGATGCGGTAATTCTTGCCAGGAATTATCAAAGATACATAATCAAATAAAAGAACGGCCGCATTGATATACGAATGTATATATATCGTAAATTTACCTCTTCTATAACTTTTTTTCATTTTTATAGCTCTAATAGGTCAACTAATTTTACAATTATTTTTATAACAGTTGTTTAAATGTATATATTGTCGGCAAAGTATATAATCAGGCAAAGTATAGAATGCCTAGGCATTCTATAGAACGCCTAAATCCGTATGAAATAAAGCGTATTTCCCTAGGCATTTTATAGAATGCCCACTGCGCTTTAGGCAAAGTATGAAAGACAGAATATATAGCTTCTAGGAGTGAATAAGTGTCAAGAGTACAGAGTGTAAATGTGTAAAAGAACAAAGAAAATAGAATTCTAGGTAGGAGTAGGTGTCACAATACTCAGCCCTGCTGCAACAAGTAGCTCAAAATTTGTAGATAACAATCCCACTTAATATATTGTTTTAAATAAATAAGGTTTGCCGTACGAAAACAGCTTGTTTTTAACCAATTTTTAAAGTTATTCAAATTGTATAGAGAGTGTATAGAGTAAACTCAAAACCTTTTTAATTTTATACAATGCCAAATAAGCAACAGGCATTATATAGAATACCTAGGTATTCTATATAATGCTTGGACTCTATACTTTGCCGGTAACATATATAACTAATAAGTAGGATTATAAGTAATAAGTATAATTTGTACTTATGGATTACAGAAAACGACACAAACTAAGTATTATTTTTTTTTTCTTTTTTTACGGCGCATCGACATCTAGGCCATTAGCGCCCACAAACTAAGTATTTGACAAGACTCGAACGAATTGTCGAGGGACAGCAGCCCTTGCATAAACACAATATCTCTTACTTATAGAACAGTAAAATATACAATCTCATTTGAAGACTACTAATGGCTGAATAACCAGTGGCTTTTAGGCATATTACAGGCATTATCAAATATTGGTTTATGGGAATAAGTGAATCAAATTTTTTATTACAATGCTGGTTCCGTAGACCACACAGATACCACCTTGAAGGAGTGAAATCGCCATAGAAGCGAACCACTTATAAAAATAATGATGATAATAATAAACTTATAATCCGTTCTTTGTTCTTTTTTTGACAGCTTGTAGACCTTTCATTTTAATATAATACATGGTTCGTTATTTTCGAAATACGATATAATTCTTTTCACAAGAGGCCAACGTTGCCAGAAACGCAAGAAAATATTGAATATTATAAAATAATGGAAAATGACTTGAAATAGGTATAAGGACTTTTTAAAAAGAATATGTATATATATATATATATATATATATATATATATATATATATATATATATATTTATTTGCACACATACAAGACGGATATTCTACAGTATAACACCCTTCCTAGCCATGTCAGTGTTTGTGGTGAAAACACTCTGACTCACTGAAACACAACATGTTTGTGTATTCCTTTCCGATCAGGTTTAGCGAAAGTTTGTTTGTGTTAATAGTTTCTTGCTGCCCTTCCAGAGGTGTTGATTGTTTGTTTTGCATGCGTTCTTGCACACAGCTCGATCATTGAATTCTACGCCTCCTTTGGGTAAACGGCACTAAAAGTTATAAATGTATTCTATGATAGATCTGTTCGGGAAACACGAAGTTTTCCAAATTTGGGCAATGAATGCGTTTCTTTTTAAGAATTTGTTTTTCATGTTTATGTTTATTTTTGACGTTTTTGTGCGTCGACTGTGATGGTCATTAGCACCCATAATGCGTATTTTTTTGAGGAAAATTGGTGGGTACATGTATACGCTGCGAAACCGATGATAAACACTTTCGACTGTCCTATATCGCTTCCAAACGTTGTCGCTGTCAGTTTAAAAATAAAAAAAACATAACGAAAGAAACATTGAAAATGAATATACATTTACAAGTTGAGAAAATGTATCCATCGCTTAAAGACTTAGAGGTTCTTCAGGGCCACATGCCATTCTCTTTCGTTTATTTAACATTGTTGGATATTGCCGTAATTTTCGATAGGAGAAAAAAAATGTGGAACTAACCCCCATCGTTCATGAAGAATTAACGTAATAATCGTTGATGGAAACCGAAAATTAACAGTTTCTTTAATTAGGCACGGCCTTCCACGGCCGTGGAGGTCTTTTAGATATCAGGAATGAGCAAATGAAGAACATGTGAATAAATGGTCAAATATTTGTTTTTATCGAATTCCCATTGAAACGATATGGTCTCTAAAGTGCTTCCATTCGATTCTCCACCTTAAAATGTAGTTATAGTGAGTGGGAAACGCGCCAAAATGGATAGTGTCTAGGATCTAGTTCAAAAGAATATATATACAGATGTTAGCCGATATATCACTCCCAACGGAATGGACCAGGGATCAGCTGAGTATATATCTTCTAGTAGAACGACCAATAAATCTAGCTTACCGTTCTGTCGGTCTTTCTCTAGGACATCTTTTTCTCCTCCGTGTCGCTTATCTCTTATCTAGCCCAGAGGAAATTTGTTTCGATTGCGCTCAGTCCGGTTATGTTTGAGACATATGCACAGCTGAATAAGTTATCTATGAACAGAATACATCCTGGAAAGAGAAAATATTTTATGAGTTAGAATATATCCACTGATAGGATAATTTTTTTTTTTTTGTTTTGTTTAGGTGCATCTACTGCTAAGGTCATTAGCACCTCTGATTAACTGATAGGATAATGTTGACATTTTGGTTCGAAAGCCTATTTTTAGTACCTGGAAACAGGAAATTATGAACTAATTTTAAGTATTTCATTCGCAATGAATCGAGGTGAGGTATTGATTATCTAGGAACATTGTGTAATCTATTGCTTATTCGAACATTTTGTACTAGATTTCACTCATGCTATGATTACAATTATTAACAACTAGCTGAATACCCGCGATTCGTGACGGCAGATAAGTAGTTATTTTAGTTAGTGGTACTTGAGAAATATACAATAGATTTAATTTGTTTGATGTTTCCGCTGGGAAAAGAAACACAATTCATGTACTGTAAAACAAAAAGACTATATGAAGGCCAAAATATCAAAAAATAAGCTATGTATTAATCCTTCGAACGTAATATATGTACGTAGTTCTGAACTCGCCACGTTCGGCTTAACTCAAAGTTTTTCGTATTGCTTCTCTCCTTTGACCGTTGTGATTACAGATTTAATTGGTAGAAATAATAGATAGATGTACTAGCAATTAAAGTGCTCAGCCCTAACCACTTCGTGGACTTTCGACTTAAAATACCTCGGAAAGAACTATTTATTCATCTGCTCTTCTCATACTGCGTGAAGGCACAACTGTCGATATCCCGATATGATGATCGATATTTGAACAGATGAGAATTTAAGAACAGAAAAAAAACTTAAATTATATAATTTAATGTCCCATAAATGGTCTCGGGACATTCTCAATTTTGAGTGAAAAATTGTGGTCTAGATGTGGCGTATACCCTGGGCTAAGTGTCATACTTTCACGATCGTCCCTGATCGTTGGGGGCTGTTTCAAAGAAATCACGAGAAACTGGAGAGGAACAGATGATATCGGCCCGGCCATGTGAAACTGTGGAATACAAAAATCGGAGCAAACAAGCGAACGAACATATTCGATACTTTGATGAAGTAATACATTGAAAAATGGTCTTATTCGATACTCTTTTTATGACATTAAAGGCTATTCTAAAGGGGTTAGAGTTGAAACAATTTGCGATAAGCCTTATCGTCCAAAATTGAATCGCGAAGTTCCGAACCAGAAAAACGAGATTTTTCATAGTTTGACATGGTAGGGACGATATGAACCAAAATGTTGATAGTTGATATACAAATAAAAAAATATATGACAGTGTTTTACATATCTGGTTAATTAAAGGAAATTTTAGAAACCAGGAAACATTAGGAAGATTTTCACCAACCAAAGGCGTCTTCTATACTGAATGGAAAATATTAAGAAAAAGAAATACTTTAGGCTCGGTTTAAAGTCTCTTTTTGTAAATCCACACCGTTCGTCCGTTTTCGACTAAACTCAGTACACATGTAGATCTTAATCAGGGGAGTGTCGTAGGCTATGTCAAAAACGTCTTATAACTGTCTGTCTGTATGTTTGTCCCTTATACAAATCCACACCGTTCGTTCGATTATGTTTGTCCCTTATACAAATCCACACCGTTCATTCGATTATGTTTGTCCCTTATACAAATCTACACCGTTCGTCCGATATCGACTAAACTCGGTACACATGTAGATCTTAATCTGGGGAGTGTCGTAGGCTAAGTCAAAAACGTCTACCAGCTGTCTGTCAGTAAGTTTCTGCCTCATACAAATCCACGCCGTTCGTCCGATTTTGACTAAACTCGGTACACAGGTAGATCCTAATCTGGAGAGTGCCGTAAGCTCCGTTAGACATACATGTATGTCTTGATACGGGGGGTGTTATAGGTTAGGTCAAAGTCTTCTAGGACTCAAAGTTGGGAGGTCACGGGTTCGAAACAGTTACAGGTTCGTGTTATTAGATTTTAATAATACTCTTTTGGTTTCTAATTTGTTTAGGCTCTTCTATATGCAGAAAGTAGGTGTAGCATGGCACGCCGGGTAACAGCTATATGTAATATCAATAGCGCGTTTTGTATAAGTTTATATGGTCATGTACTATGTGAGCTGGTTTTTCAAGGAAATTTAAAAACTCAATTTTCATACCATTTAAGTCCCTGTAATTTCAGACTTTTTTTGCGACTGAATGAATCTCGAGTTTGTAATGTAAATGTCAAATTAAAGTGACTCGAACAGCCAACCCTATAATCTCTTCCATGACAGCCTAATTTTTATCCATGTTTTATACCATGATCTATTTAAAGTGCTCATTACACGCCTTTAATGGCTGTTGAACATTAGTGATGTGATGACTGTTCATACATTAGCTCTTCACATGTTAACCTAATGACATTTCTTCATTAGTATTATGAGCTTTTAGGGTATATTTTAATCTTATACTACTTTCCTCATTGATGACATTGTATCATTAACTGATGATATTTCTTGATACCTCTGGATCCTGTTGGCTCATTGGTATTATTGAGTATTTATTTTTTTAAATCGCGCAACTTTGGTGATGGTCTCTTTTAGGAGTTTTATTAGGTATTATTAAATCGCGCAATAAGTCCGTGCGCAATAAAAGCGTGCATGGAATTCGTTTTGACTTACTACTCGGCCAATTGTAATAAAATTTGATATATAAATACTTTATGTGATTTGAAAGGTCAAGTTTGAGAACCAACAGATTCCGTCTACCGCAACATAGTGTTTTGGGGAAATTCGTGCGATAAAAATCACGTATACGTTTTTACGTTATATGGCTTCCACGCACACTAGTTATAAGTAATTGGACGTGGGGATCTAATGAAACCATTCCTAGACCATATCTATAACCGTTGTCTAGAAAAGTGGAAAAATAGAGTTTTGTTAAAATATTCGGATATATTCGTATATCTCGTAACCGGCTGGGAAATCGTAGTAATTGTAAATCATCTATTTGAAAGGTTATTAAATTTCCTACAAATCCGGTACCGGTATAGAACAATCTAATTCGGAGAAACGGTTTTTAAACGGAATTATTTACGATTAGCATTCTGTCAGCTTCCTGTTGAGGCGTAAGATCTTGCTTTGCTTTGAAATTTTAGGGTATCCATACACGGAGAGATAAATCTTAAGATTTGGACTGCGCAGTCCAAACCTTGAGATATTCCTCACCGTGAATGGGACATGGAGTTGACCTGTACAGTCCATCGAAGTAGAATTAAAACCCAAATAGATTAACAGTCCAATCCATTGAGGCCGGGACTGTGCAGGCCGGGTCTGTTTCTGTGGACAAGAGGATATTTGCTTCAAACACATTGGGTCTACTATAACGAGACTGTGCAGTCCTGGTCTTCATGTCATTAACTTACCGTTTGTGTGCAAGACCCGTAAAGTCCAAAACTTGAGGCCAAAGTGTGCAGCCCCGGCCTTGATATTTGAACTGAATGTGTATGACCACCTTTACATTATTTTACAAAAGATTACGACAAAACATTTACTGTTTCTATCGTAAGCTTTCCAAATGACACGAGAAATATGGACGGAAATGCGTTACGATGGCACAGTTCCTGTGAGTCCATCCTTTTTTTGTTCTTAACCCCAATAATTAATCCATCTATGATAGTTTCTTTCACCTATATAAAGAGAATATGTTGATATCAGTGTTTAGCTTATCCTTATCTTTAATAATGACAGTTTTCTTCCCCTTGATAAGTGAAGATTAGTATCATGAGAGAATTGTCCGTGACGTAGGAGCCTCTCCGACGTAATAACATCCCTCCCTAAGGAATCCTGGAATATTAGGCTCTGAGTAACCTCCAACCCTAATTTCAAACCCTCCTCCCTCTCGAGTCCATCATTACTCCTGAAATTTCATTATCACCTCAACATTAGCCTTCTCCCTTACAATATCTTACCCTTAATTGCCCACCAAAAGTGTAATAATTAGACCCATAAAGCAAATGTATATTGTGTTTAAACATTATTACAATTTCTATGGAATATTTATTTGGAGTGATATGGCAAGTGGGATAGACCTGGGAATAGGTTATTTTATTTTATTAACTAATTTCTGGCTTCTTGAAGTATAGAGAAATCGTCCTGAAGACAACAATCATTGCAGTTGGTGCTGAAATTTGAGTGGTCGTTAAGTATTATTCATCTGCCTTATGCGGACAACAGTGTTGGTTTTGTTACTTTCTTCATGATGTTTTCCACCATGAGTACAAGTTCAAAACTGTCGATGTAATGTGTGACGAGTTGGGGTTTGTAGGACCTTATAAAATTGGCGTTATTAGTATTTTGAGAATAAAAATGACAATGCTAGGAATGTTTTTTAATTGAACCACAGCTTGTTTTTGCAATTGTTGGTGTAATATGTGTGGGCTTAAATTTTGTCGGACGCTATATATGGTCCAAAATAATTTTAGTATAAGTTTTTTTCGGTGAACCAGTTTCTAGGGTACTAGTTCATATCATTCGTTTAGAGTCGTGCTTTTAGAGTTAGTATTTTTTGGACGTTATGGCATTGCCATAGAGTTTAAAAATAGCCATAAAGGTATTCGCAGCGTCATGATTTGTTCCCGCTGAACCAGCGAGAGAACAAGTTTAAAACTGTCGATTAAGTAGTAGCGTGTAGGTAGCTAGAGTTTGTCGCACGCTTTGAAAGTTTTATCGAGGTAAAAAGTGGTTATGAAGATATTTGGGGATCATACATGCTTTTGGTAGGAGTGTCATGAGCTGTTCTCGCTGGAACAGTGAGAGAACTAGTTCAAAATTGTCGATTTAGTATGGGGCGTTTGTCAGACGCAATGACATTGTCATTGGGAAAAGAAACTCTCATGAAAATATTTCCAAGAATGATATGGTCTGAACTAGTTTAAAACTGTCGATTTTGTGTGTGTTCTTAAAGTAGAGTTAGAGTTTGTCGGTAGCTATGAAACTTTCATTAAGGTAAAAAATTGTCATGAAGGTATTTTCAGAACTGACATGGGTTTTGCTTGGAGCACCATGAGTTGTCTCTCTGAGCCACTGAGAAAACTAGTTCAAAACTGTCGATTCAGTGTTTGAAGGGAAAGTGTTATAGTTTTTCGGACTCTATGAGACTCTCATCAAGGTAAAAAATTGTCATGAAGGTTTTTTCAGAATTGATATGGGTTTAGCTTGTGGTTTGTGGAGCACCGTGGGTTGTTCTCCCAGAGCCAGTGAGAGTACTAGTTTAAAACTGTCGATTCAGTGTGTGATATTAGAGTTGGAGTTTGTAGGACGCCATGAAACTGTCGTAGAGTTATTTGGTAAATAGAAGTATTAAAGCTCCGAGCGTCGTGAGTTGTTCTCTCTAAGCTAGGGTGCGAACTAGTTTAGAACAGTCGATTTAGTGCGTGTAAGGTTCGAGTTTGTCGGACGCTGTATTGCCACCGGTTGCTAAGGGTGCGCACGCCCCATAGCTCAGTGTACGGCGTGCTGCCAACGCGGCAGGTCTGTTTCTCCATGTTTTTCTCCATGAGGTTTCGACATGTCTTGGCAGTGCAAACATTCGTTTTTTTGTGACTTTATTCGCGCATATCCTTAATTTTACTGTTTCTTATAATATTTTTTGCTCGTTTTTTTGTAGTCTAATTTATTATCTTTAAGCCCGCCGTTACTTATTTTTTTTTATGATTTGTAAATGTCTATGCCTTTGGGGTATTTAATAACTTTTTTATTGAAAGTGATAAACTTTTTTAGCGAAAGACTTCGCAGAGGACGTTTAATACATATTTAAACATTCTTAAATAATGTACTGATATTACTAGAATTATTGTAGTTCTTTGTTTATAAGTATTTGGAAAAATTATTAGCTCATTTTACATAGGTTTTATTAAATAAAAGTTTGTTTTTTATATTGAATTCAGACTATCAGTGAGTTTGTCATGGAATAGGGTAAGTTCGATTATGTTTTCAATTTACAGTCTTTGATTGTTATTATCTGGTAATTAAAAATGGTTTACACCGTCTTTGGAATATTACATTCGTCCTATTTCATGAAGAGCTGACCTTCAGAAGAGTTAAGACGATTCCTCGTTTCCTGTCGGCCGTCTTTGGTACAGACCATTTGCTTTTAAATTCTATCGCTCTACATCATCTATAAAAAAATATAGTGTTTATAATTTTTTTTTTTTTACCCCGACTAGTCACTTTGCTTGAATTAAGTGCTTAATTTAATTGTGTTGTTATTTTCTTGTGCCTTTTCTGGTTCGGATTCATCTCCAGGTATTTGTGGTTAGAATGGTCTTGAATCCACATTGTAAAATAATAATTTTATTTTTTCGTTAACTTGTTGATTTTAGCATGTGTGCGACCTATCTGCCATATCATTCACGTTTTACAACCTAGTCTCGAAAAAAACGATCTTCAATAATAATATATTTCTTACGTTTTTTGCGTTAACAAGCTTCCAGGTAAAAGTGTTATATGTACTTGGTGTTGGAAAATTGGAATGAAATCGCTTTATAGGTAAAAATCTTTAATTGTTTTCGTATGGAGACCAGAATTTTGGCTACCTGGAGTCTAACAATATGCAACAATATCCATGTTTTTTGATACATTGTTGTATACAAATTTTTGGTATCAATGTATACTTGCGAAAACCTAGTAAGTGGAAATTTGTCATTACATAACTTTCCTACAAAATGGGTTAAACAACATTTTCGCCAAAGTCGGAGAAAATCGTGTCTGCAAAGCGTTGATTTTGAAGTATTGATGGCAAAATATTGAGATTTACATTTCTAAGGGCTCCAAATCTCTCCAGATATGAGCATTATATGGAAGCACACGTGGTATTGGAGTTCATATGAGCCGGAATTTTTCTATATACTTTTACAAGGTGAATCTAACAATTCGAATTTGCCGTGATATTACGTTTGCCTTATTGCTTGTAATAATATCCTTAATTTCTCCTGGGATTCTTTTTTCCCCCCTCCCCCTACCTATTTCATGGTAGGTTGCTCACCCCACTTCTCCCTTATGAGCAACATAAATATTTCAGCATACAGTAATGTCATTCTGCCAGGGCATTAACAATTAAGTAACGGAAAGGATTCATGTCATTATCCTTTTAGTAAATTACACGTTAAATATTTAATTTTAAAGTTGAAATTCTAACTGAAAGTTTGTCACGCAGTACCTGCATAACTAAATACCTTCCTCTGCTAGGTTAGTTAACGCCACATTTGGAATTTCATCAAAACTGACAGATTGTTGTTGATTAAGTCATTTAAGCATAAGAAACTATAAAAGTTGCGTTCTAAACAATTAGTTTAGGTTTTTCGGTTTTTGTAACTCTAAATGACCACGATTATAAGCTTAACCCTATAAGAGACCAGCAACCACCACCAAATGTATCCATGTTTCATGACAGTTGTGGACAAAGTTCGTGTTCTAGTGTCTAAAAACTTAAAAAATGATTAAATTTGCATTGAAATGATGCCCGATTCTGAATAATGCTATCGAAATCTAGGCTCAATGATTACGTTATGTTTCGTCAAAGTACAGAACAAAAATGTGGAAAAAACTTTACAAAAGTCTGGCCGGAACATGTATCCTTTTTCGAGAGAAGTGAGAAATTAAAAACTTTTTCTTTTTTTTTTTGTGAGTGATAATATATGATGTACAGTTTTCGTTGGAGCCTTTTTCTTTGCAAAATTAATAAGCATGTAGGGAACGTTTTGCTCGTTTACAATTGTTATTTGCTACTCACTATAATATTACAATTTTTTCATATCCAGGGAGCCTATCAACATTTTTTTTTATCTTTTTTTGAGCAAACGTTATACTGTTTATGCACATTTGGGATTTAAGTAACTTTTCAATTGAATATCTCCAATTCGCAGCTCATGCAATGTGCAGATATCTGTAAAACATATTTAATGTAATCAAAGCCTTATACATATAATTAATTATTTTATCATTATTATTTTACCATAATTATTTTACCATAGTCGCCATACAATGGAATGGCGTTAATGATTGTATGGGTTGACACGCCATTAAAATAAAATAAAAAAATCATTTACAGATTTCATACAGGTGTATTTTCTCAACCAGACAAAAAAAAAATTGTTTATTTATTTATTTTTTGTTTTAAACTGATGAACAGTCGTTCTTGTATATCAGTTCGAAGCCGACAAAACAAATTATTTAAAAAAAAAAGATAATGATTCGACATTTAATTGAAGTCCGTAATGCTAACTTGATGGTTTTACCCATTTTTAGCGCGGTTCCTCCCTCCCTTCATAGGGAGGAACCCCGCTTATAAGGTTGATCTCATGAAACAATCGGGAAGTGCCGACTAGAAAATTTCGCGTTTCAGAACCCCTAGAGACCGAAAATAACGGTGGTTCAAATTTGTATATATATATATTTGTCTGTTCGCTCATTTCTGGCTTCCCTAATGGTCCGATTGTGATGAAATTCGGTACAAAAATCCGTCGCCCAATTTGAAAGGTCAAGTTCGTTAACCAGCAGAATTCGCCGACTGGAAGATGGCGTTTGGGGCGAAATTCGCGGAAAAAAATCGCATCGCTTACGTTTTTGAGTTCATAAGCTTGTAAGTACTCGTTTTATAGGCTTCCTGGGCTAGGAAAACGAATGAAACCATTTTCAAGGCGATAGCTTTAACCGTTTTCGAGAAAATTGGAAAAATAGTTTTTGAATACCGTTTTTGGTTTGGGTACTTAGAATCATGGGATTCAGTTGAAACATTTTCTGCATGTTCTACTTTCATTAAAACTAATATGTTGAAATTTTTGTTACGTTTGGAGTTAAGGAAGGGTTGGAATAAAATATTTTATTAACAGACATAAAAAGTTTTGGTAACTTTGTATACTTTCGTTAGTATCTTGAAAACCGTTGACAATCTTGGGAAGCGGAAGATTACCATTCGAAAGATTACTAAATGCCCTACAAAAAAGGTTCTAAAGAAAGTTTTAATTAGGCGATGTCAATCGGAGAAATAAGTGCTTAAAACTTTAAAGTAATTGATTTCGTTTATTCGAACGGTTCTTTTTTTTTCTTTTTTGGTGAGACTAGAAGTATAAAGGGATGTGTTCTCACTTAAGATGGAAAGCTTTTTTGGCAAGTGGTAACTATAAAATTCTACATTCTTTTTAGAATTATTCGAATCCGAAAAGTTATTTTAAGGTAACCATTATCGAACGCTCTCTTCTAAGCCTCCAAGTCAACACCCATAATGGACTGAGTATTTTTTTTTACTCAACCTTTCTTTTATCCGAATTCCTGTCCCGTGCATAGTTTTCAAACTTTACAGTGGGTTTCTAGTTTCTTTAAAACCTATCGTATATACCTATAATATATAAGTACCTTGAACACTTACAACAATCCATTTTGGTCATTTTTAACAGTTCTCTTGTATCTTCACACTTGTGCTATATGTGTATAGATCGACGTTTGGGGGAAAGTCAAAAAATCACGAAAATATGATTGAAATCATTTTTCTGACCGGAGGTAATGTGACAGAAGGATTTCAGTGCAACAAAACCATTTCATAACCCCAAACTCTCGTTTTCTCACACGATCAGGTATTTCAATTTGATATTCAACGAACATATTAACGGGTAATAATACCTGTGTGATCAAAATCAAAGTCATTTTCTCCAATTAATGAATAAACAATAAATCGATATTTTTCAATTCTTTGTCACGTTTTATATGGGTTCTTAAAGTGTCTAAAAAATTAAGTTTTAATTCTACGAAACCAAAATGGGTGTGGCTGTGACTGACGAACAGAAATCCTCTTTTTTTCATGTGCGATACTCTGGACGAGGCAATTTTTAATCTAGGAAAAAGAACTAAAATTATTTTGGAAGAAGAAGGTAAACCTTTTAATGATTTTTTACGTATGATTTTTTATTTGAAAAACTTAGTCATGAGAAAATCGACTTTAAAGTTTACGTGAAAGTTCATTTTTTTTTATTTTTAATTTTTGATATAATTTCTTGTGATAAAGAGAAAATTCTTTTCTATTTTCAAATGTATTGGGTCTCTACTTGAAAAATTCGAATTTTTGGGACATTTAAAAACTGTTCCGGCACATCTCTTGTATATCATTTTTGATTAATTAAGAAAGCATTTAAGCCCATAAAAATGAAATTGGTAAATATGAGTTACAAGGTAGTATAACCCCTTAATTTGTGTATTTTGCTATCCAGAAAATGTAGGAAGAATTTTCACGTTGGAGTGTCCATGTGCCAATCTCTACCTGTTGCTGTTCCTACTTTCCCGCGCCTTTAATTCTGTACTTCCGGTTTCACACTTCTTTCCCTTGTATTTATCTAACTTTATATTTTCTTCTTGAGTTTTGGAAGGCGTCACGGTAATTGTGACACTATGGTGCTAGAAACATTCAAAGGGAAATGTCCCCCCAACATTGAGAAGATCCCTCTTTTTGCATCGATTATCGTCTACTGTCCAGTTCTGAGAAGGCTAATAACAACTTGTTCCTTTCTTGTGTCATGAAAATCATTTCCGCGCATGTTGTGTTTGTTTTCATTAGTATTTGCCCATAAGACAGCCCAGTTCTGAAACTCCCTGAAATTTTGGTGTAATCGGAAAAAAGTGTCAGAGAAATCATAAAAATAAATTAATTAAGATCATTAAGTTTAGAAAACATATTTTTTTTTTAATAATAGTGCTTTAGTTGGCTAATTATTCCAAGTTCCAGATTGTTAGCATACCCCCTAAATGCTCGAAATTATTTTCTATACGCACTTTTGCTTCATAAGTCACCAGAAATTGATTATGGTGGGAATTTGGCTGTTTTTTTTTTTTTTTTGTTTTTTTTTTATTAAACATTTTAAATAGTCAAAATGATTTTCCTTTAGATGGAAACGTTTCAAATATTTCTTTAACGCCGAGCAGAACTTGCATTTTTTTTTCTATTTTTTTTACTAAAAATAAAAAAATATTCTTTTTGGTTCTTATTGGGGCCATTGTTGTTGGGGCGAAAGATCTTGAAATAGCCCGGAAATTCAAATCTCACCGAATATGAAACGAGCAAATACTGACAAGAGCGCTCGATGGACTAGTTAAAATTCTTAACTTAAAAATTAAATCTTTATAATTTTTTATATGAAGTTCTCTTACAATTTTTTTAGCCTTTATCACATAAAAGTTCTCTTAAATGGTCGGATTTTTATCTTCTTAAATACATTATAGTATCTATTGATTTTGAATTCATAACAAAACCCCCTTTACATCATATTAGGAATCGATTTCCTATCAAATTGTCTCGTTCCCTCGTCAGCCTCCACTTCCTTCTTTATAAGTACCCTACGAAATTGAGCGTATTCCGTGGTGAGTTCAATTTCCTCGTCAATTTGTAGGAATTTCGACCTGATATCCGTTGCTTTCCCTTAATTATATCCGATCAACGGATATAAGAAGGAAATAAGACTCAACGAAGATAACAAAATTGTAGAATTGTTATAGGTTACAACTTTTGATATAAATGCATCTCTTTAATATTAGCGTTTTTCCTGCCTCGGGCTGATTTTTGCCCCTTCACAACACATAAGGTAAAAAAAAAAATGTTGTTAAAATTGATATATATATATATATATATATATATATATATATATATATATATATATATATATATTTATATGAATGTTCGCTATCGAGCATTTAAAATAATTACCTGATTTGGGCAAAATATAAAACAATCATACATTATCTGAAACAAAATTGCGTTAACCATCAAAATGAGTGAGTCTAAGTTCATACCTTGTAAAGCGAAATCAAATGGTAGCGGTGTTTTAAAAATGTTTATATACTGTTAATAAAAGTGCTGTCGTGAGTCACTAATTCCTGTAATGTCACAAAGTAGTTATAGTTGTTCTAGTATTTTGCATTCTGTTAGTAGATGCTTCACTGTCAGTGTATCGTTACACTGACTGCTAGTAGGTTGTACTTTCTTTGTCATTGAGTATGAGTGAGTTAGTAAAGTGTGTCCTATCCGTAATTTATATAATATAGCTGCTACACCTACTTTCTGCCTTTGACTCTCCCCGTATCAAAATCTACCTGTATACCCAGTTACGTCAAAATAGGTGAAACGGTGTGAATTTGATTATATCTAGATGTAGTTCGTGGGACAGCCAACAGAGGCCAGCACAACAGCAGTTCTGAAAAAAACCGACAGATGCCAGCACCAGAGCCTGCGAATAGATAGCTCTTATAAACGAAAGGCCAGCACTCCTTAGTTAGACAGTGACTGTTGAAATAAACTGCATTACATGATTATATAATGATGTCAAGTCATCAATGAGTTCGAGTTATTCTAATTATCAGGAACATCAACAAATAAATTTGAGACATTTTTCAAAATGGCTGTCGATTCAAAATGGCCTTCTAAATCTGAATGGTTTAGTGTAGCCAATTTTTCTTGAACAAAACCTTTGACCAAATTTTGAAATGTGACTATTTTCACCTAGCCTAGGAGATTTCCCGTATCAAGACATATCTGTGTGCCAAGTTTGGTCGAAATCGGTCAAACGGTATAGATTTGTATAAGGAACAAACAGAAAAACATACAAACAGACAGAAACGTGATTTTTATATATATAATATAACCTCTTCTCGTCTAATTGTGCTGCTACTCAAACTGGTTTCATATTTGGTATTTTTAATTTCTCTTAGTTTGTTGTTTTGTACGTTCGTCCAGTAGTTTTGCCATGCTTGTTGTATAGTAGAAGAAATGTCTTTATTCATGTCTCTGTTTTTATACCAGTGTTGGGCAATTACTTGAGTAAATACTTACTCGAGTAATAGTAATGAGTGAATTTTTAATCATTATTCGTTTTAATTAGTCATACATCAAGTTTTTATTCATTACTCATCAATCTCAGAAATGATTAATTACTCTTAATCAATACTTAGACACACTATAATTCCAAGAGAGTCACATTTTTCCTCTCTACTAGTTAATGCATTCTAGTAAGTGAAGGTGTAAAAAGTTGAGGATTAGGTCAAATTAGTATTAATATCCATCCCTGTACCTAATGTAATTTTCATTAAATTTGTTTTAACACGTGGCTATTAAATTTCACAATTTATTATTCTTTCTTATTGAAAGCTATGAGAAATTGTTTTATTTATTAATCTTTTAATGGTATTGTACTTCTACTGAGACGGATTTTTTTTTTAATTTATGAGAGGAAATTAATGTATTTTAATGAATATGTTTTTATGAAAATAACAATTTTTTTTTACCAACCCTAATTAATTATGAATCATCCCAGTTTTTTTTTGTTTAACCAAGGATCATGATTAAATGAGTGATGAGTAAATTTCTCATGGCTAAAACATAAAGAGTGATCACTCGTCACTTATGACCACGGAAGTAATGAGTAGTTTAATCATTACTCATCACTCATAGTCCATGAATAATTCACTCTTCACGGATTTTCATTTACTCAAGTAATTGCCCAACACTGGTACAAACGATGGTATCCAAAAACCTATAATTAGCTTTTCTTGTTAATTATTCTTGCTGGTTTTAAATACTTTTCAACCTTAACTATAATGGATTAGTCACTTAGCACTAGAGAATATAGACCACCAGTTTGACAATGACAGCCGGATAAAACCACCCCAGGGATTTGTGGGCTCTGAAGAGACCTTCAATGTGCAATGAAGTGAATTATGTAAGTCCTCTGTAATTGCAGACAGTCCTAGCTGACAGCTACTGTTATCTTCATTTAAACAGTCCTGGAATTTGTGATATTTCCGCCAATCTTTTCCTGGTTCTTCATCTACCTCATCTTCTTACCGATAGGCAAATATTTACTAAAAACGTTTGTAAATGTTCACTTTGGTAACCTGTTTCTTATGATGTTTTTGTACAAAACCTGCAATTACCGTTCTAGGCTGTGTCTGAAGTTATTGTTGCTTTATTAAACTTTTAATCAAATGCAGATTGTAAGCCGTGGGTTGATGAAAAGGAAAGAAATAGTTGCGATTCCGCTATGAAAAAAAAACCAAAAAAACAACAATAATAATTTCAATTGTTCAATTCAAGCCTCCAGAGAGACATATAAATCAATCCCAGTATTCTCATTTTGCTGATTTTTGAAAATCCTTCTTTCTCATTTGTGTCAAATGTATTCTATAACTAAATTGGGCGCAAAAATGGTATTTATTTTAAATAGGGAAAACCAAAAACTCCATGTCACTACCACAATTAAATATTATGAAATATACTCATAAACACATTCCTCGTTTCTTAGAAGACTGAGCTTAGCGTGTTTATTGCCCAAAAGACGAAACACACACACAAATAAAAATATTTGTTTCAATGATAGTTGAACTAGAAAATTTGTAGTATTTATTTATATATACCCTTGAGTCACGGAATGTGTCCTACTTTTCGTGATTTCGATGAGACAAAAATTATATGTTTTCTTAAATAACAAGAACCGGAAGAGGAGTTCCATGGGTTCGTAAAGCATTGGCACTTTATTATAAACTTCCACTATTCATATCATCAGGATGTTTACTCTACGGAAATTGTTTGTTTACACTCCATTTTTATAGTTTGAAGTTTGTATCTAGTCCAACAATTTTGTTCGCTTTCGTTCTACCAAAAAGTCTTCCTCACTTCATCTATTCTTATGTGATAGATATCCAGAAAAGCAGTTTTTATGACCTCATGATTACGTTTTTATAAATGTTTAGGAAATAATGGCCTGCCAGTAAGAGACAAAATAAAATATGGGAAGTTGTGCTTGCTACCGACACGAATAATCAATGCAAAATATGTTATAGTGAACTAACAGTGAATCTCATGCTAATAGAATGCCAACAACGCCAAAATCTAGACTTATCAATTGACAGCAACATCTCATGGCAACGTCACACGGCACATACAGTCAAAATCTTGCAACAATCGTTACACATCTTAAAAATCATAACGTATATCAACATCATAACATACAGAGAATGTCTACACTTTACTCTAATATTTTATTTTTAATCCTGGAGTAACTAATATTGTTTTACTTTATTTAATTAAATTTTAACGACCACTTATTCACGACAAAGCTTTGGAACAGGTTATCACCCATTTCTAGGAAGTATAAGGCTAATTTGTGTAAGAAAAGCCAAAAACCCTCTTGAGATACGAACCCACGACTTCAGGCAAGGAGTGCTCAAGTCTTAGTACACCATTTCAATTTCAGACGCTATCGATTTAATAAATTGAATTAAATTACTTGTATATATATTAAATCAAATGACTTGTTCTTATATTATATTTTATTATAAGGAAGGTAACAAGTCACTTGACAACATACTTAACGGCGATAAGTTAACGCACATGTGGCGGATGATTGCAATAATAATTTAAAAAAATAAACATTGTTAGCTAATATATTCTCATTCCTAATTACCTATATATTTTATTTATTTAATGGCTTAGTTATGTTCTTTTACTTGTTACGACTTCATGATTTCATATTTGTCATTTGTTGGCAGATATTAGCTGGTTAAGTATTATTTTAGGTGGCCTAGACATACTTTGGTAACAAAATATTCGGTTATCGACCTACTAAAATATCTGGTTTATATATTAGAACTTTTTATCTAATGATTTTGGTTTTAGCAATATTTAGGAGGTATTTCCCATCTTTTTTACCGATAAGGTAATGTTTAGTTTCCGACCTATGAACTCTTTCTCGGTTCTTCTTTACCATGAGCACTACGTAGAACTGTTTACAACGCCATGATTGCATTTTTATGAATTGTTTGTTGATATTTGCCAACCTGTCTACTTTATTTCGACCTTCTAGAAAGTCTTCGCCATAACTTAATGATTATCTTTTAATTTCGTTTGCTTTTTTTTGTTTTGTTTTTTTAAGAAGAATTTGATTTGAAAGAGAATGTGTAAAAAAATTGTTACTGCGAAGTCTGTACATAAAATGTTGACTAAATTATATGTTTAAATCGATCTGAACAAATATCTTCGGAATTCGTACTGCCAAGACGCATTACCTCTGACGATTTGTTTATCTATGACACCATAAGCACAAACGTCCTTTAGAAATTTATCTTTTGAGTCTCCGTCTGACAGAAATAGAATATGGAATGGCTTCTGCTATTTCCCCTTCGGAGTGTTGCTATCACTGTCAATGTCACAACAAGGCTTTCTCCCAATTTAACTTTGTCCACCATTTGAAGTGGTAATGTAAAAACTGAAAGTTATTGACAGGTCCTGTAGTGATAACGCTCTCATATAATTTCTCTGTCGAGTGTTGTCAATCAATGACAGCTTTCAACAGTTTTATGACATTAAAAATCAGTCGCCGTCCAAAAATTGTTGGGAGTAGCAGTAATGCCTGCCTTCTCCCACCATTAATATTGCGCATATTTGTATAGATTATCAATTAGAAAAAAAAATAAAAAAAAATCATATATGGAAGAACCTATTTAATTTTTAACCTATTTTAATTTTTTTTACCAAAAATCATATTGAGGTTTCTTTAGCCGAATCCCAACCATTCCATCTTTACCTATTTAATTTCCTTTGCATCCTCAAGGTCTTACTGCGACCCTATTTAGTAACGCCTGGATGCTTATCATAATTCTTTATTTCTTTCTATTATTTATTTATTTTGTCCATGAATATACATAAATATTTGTAGGCGAGATTTTCTCCGAATATATATTTAATCCGACAGGCAATTTTCAGGTATAAAATTCTGATTTTCTGCAATCCTCATATGTATTATATTTTGTATTGTACGTTCTGCACGAGAAAACGAACATCAACTATGGAATCAAATATTTTGTGTTTCTCTCTGAGAAATTAGTTTCCATTCCATTTATTTTGACTGGCGTTATTTTTTCCTCTTCTCTCCCCGTTTTACCTTTTTTTTTTCTTTCTTCGCTATTGTATTGAAAGCTATTGCCACGCTTTCAATTGGATGTTTTTTTTCGAGTTAGAGTCGTTGAAATGAATGTCCTTTCAGGCTTATTGGATTTCTGAAGGATACTTTTCTCCTGTACATTTATTCTGTATCCCTTAGGGTGGTCCTGTAGATCGAATCTAAGTACCCGATCGGTTACAACTATCGTATCCCATCAATGGAAATACATGAAATATCCTAACTAACAAAAGGTTATTTCCCACAGTTCTGGAGGTGAACTTTATTATTTAGCTGCCCGATGAACCGACAAGGCAAAGGGAATTGTTAATTAATTATATATCTCTTTTTAGTCTAATGAATAATTAAGTAGGAGAATAATAAATTACTCGCCATTGATTATATTTGTTCGCCCCTCTTAATTTTCTAAAATTATTAATAGCATTTGTTTCTGAATATACAGAATTTATAACGGAGCTGAAAAATGGTTAAGAACCTTTTTTATTAATAGAACTAGATTTCATGATCTTTTTTGTTTGGATTTACAGTTACTTTGCTTTTAAATCACTTTAAGAACGTTTGAGCATCAGTATCGCAGAAATATTTGTTGCAATCCGGTTCTGGAATCTGTTACACTTTTGTCCTGACGAGTGCGACTGAAAAATATCCTTACTTCACTATGAAAGTAAATTCTGGGCTTCAATAAACTCAAAGCAGTTCAAAAGTAGAAGAAGTTGAGTAATTTTAATACAGAATCTGATACACTCTAAAATGTTTACTTGTGCTCTATATGGTTCACGCCCTATCGGGTGCCTAATCAGGGGCTGTGATTTACAGTGTGAAGACATTTTTTAATAACTCTACTGCTTGAAAAAAAATAATCGAACCCATGCTGTATATGAACTCATTTTTTACGGTTCACTTGTCCTATGCGCGAGTCACTCATCTATTGTTTTACTCTGTACGGTAAACAGGATGTTTGAGAGTCCAAATTTAATTTAGGTTTTGTATCAGAAAAATAATTACGCCTTGCAATTTATATATATATCTTTTTTTTTTTTTTTTTTTTTTTTTTTTTTTGTCATTCTGTAATTAATATGTTGTGGGCATTGATTTTACTGGCACCAATTCTAATTATTTCTCTCAGACGTAAGACTCAAGATAAGCATTAGGCGGTTTATTATCAATTATCCTATTTATGTGTGACAGCAATTATTGGAGGAGGAGTCGGCAGAAAAATGTCGAGAGGCGGGGCCTGGGGGCTCCCCCCCAGATGCCCTATCAGGCCTGTATATGGTGAGTATCAAATTTAAAATATTAGTTATTTGTATTAGTTTAATGTTTGTATAGTTTCAACATCATGTAACATTATATGATAATGCATAACGAATATTTTATAAAATGTGCACAATGACAGAATAGATACCTCAAGAAGAAAAATAAGGTCCGAAACGTCACTATTTAAATATTAAAAAAAAGTTTCTACCCATCGCATTAGTTTAAGTTTTAAAAAATAAGTTATTACATATCATAAGAAACGTATTGTATCCAGATATCTACTTCTTATTTCAACAACAATAATAAATAAATTGCACTAACTATTTACGATTATCATCATCATTATTAAATAAAATGCAAACCAATATGCAGACTTTGTGACATATCGTCGATACAAATGCAACCCAATATGCAGACTTTGTGACATATCGTCGATACAAATGCAAACCAATATGCAGACTTTGTGACATATCGACGATACAAATGCAAACCAATATGCAGACTTTGTGACATATCGTCGATACAAATGCAACCCAATATGCAGACTTTATGACATATCGTCGATACAAATGCAAACCAATATGCAGACTTTGTGACATATCGTCGATACAAATGCAAACTAACGAATGTGAAAATCAACACTTTCAAGAGTGAAAATACTTTTATTTATTACTTTGCTTTTGGGCAGTCAAAGAGTAGGCAGACTCGACCTTTTGACAGTGGCAACATCCTCCTTTCACTGTGTGAACTTAGATTCGAGAGTTTGCCGTCCATCAGTCCAACAGCAATCAGTAATGATTTAAAATGAAAAATGCGTTTTTTCACATTCGATACTTTGCATTTGTATCGACGATATGTTGGCAATTAATCATATAACCACTGAATTTAAAAGACGTGACAAAGTGAAAATCCAACAAGACCTATTAGAACTGTTCACAGAAGGTAGCCCTTTCATATACTTTATACTAAACTATTTAAAGCAAATCAATTTGAATGACACAATTGAAATATTAAAAAAAATATATATAAGGCCAAGTAATTTAGTTGTTCTAATTTTATAAACTAGTGTGTTTTCATTATAACTGTTTATTTTAGAACCCTCGATGTTAATTCTGAAACCACTTATTTATTAATTTAATTTTTCTTTTATAATGGCTATAAGCCATTTTCAATCCACTTTGTCTATGAAATACAATTAATTATACTGGTTAGGATATTAAGTTAAAATATGAACAATTAATAAACATAAAAATTAGAGTATACTAATGTATCAACAACTGACCTGTATGATTTTGTATTATTTTGTTATATTTATATTAAATACAAAATCATACAGGTCAGTTGTTGATACATTAGTATACTCTAATTTTTATGTTTATTAATTGTTCATATTTTAACTTAATATCCTAACCAGTATAATTAATTGTATTTCACAGACAATTGGATTGAAAATGGCTTATAGCCGAAACGTTTCCACGACAAAAATGTAATTAAAATACAAAACTATTGAAGACTTAATAAGCTGTTACCAACTACCTACAACATCATAGTTTTCAACTTAGGATCTACAACATACAAATTTTTGTTTTATTTGTAATGCAAAGTAGATAGATAGGATCGATGAAGATTTAAAAGTATTTTTCAAAACTTCTGCTAGGAATACTGCCTGAATATTCCTTCCAATTCCTCATGTACTTAGTTTGCGTGTAATACTGTTCTATGTTGTTGGCGGGCATAAAATTTCTGTTAAAATCAAAAACCTTAAATACAGCCTGTATAAAATAGTTTATGGACAGTTCTCTGATAAACAAATACATACAAAAAAATCCAAAACAGAAGCCACTACTCATAAGAAACATGCAACATCACACTGACAAAGACACACGACACACACCCACATACACAAACACACCGTTAACATTCCCTCCTTGGAGCGTAAAAAACTACAAAATTGACTTAACACTAGCACAATTTTAAAAAAAATCAAACACTATCCAACAAAATTTACAAAACCACATTTACCTCACTTTTAGCAGATAAACTTAACCATATCCACATCTACACAGACGGATCGAAAACACCATCTGGAACTGCAGCAGCAGCCATTAACCAAAACCAAACACATTCAATCAAATTACATGACAACACAAGTATCTACACAGCCGAATTACACGCCATACACTCAGCCCTTACAAAACAACATAACGCTGAAAACACAAACATACTCCTATGTACAGACTCCCTCAGTTCTTTACGCTCCCTCGATAACATTTATACTAACCATCCAATAATTAAACAGATATACGAACAATTACACAGACTCAGCAATCACACACTTACACTATTATGGCTACCCGGACACGAGGATATCGGACTAAGTACATCAGTAGACAAACATGCAAAAGACGCAACTAATAAACAGATCGTAGACATTGAAAACATAACGGTACATGATTTTGTTCACACATTACGCACACTTACATTAAACGACTGGTTGCATCACTGGCTACAAACAAACAACAAATTATCACAAATGAAGAACACAGTAAAAGCATGGAGTAACGAACAACATACCTTGACAAGAAGAGACCAAGTAGTACTGACCAGACTTCGCATTGGACACTCGTTGCTCACACATAATTACCTCATGGAGAAAAAAGACAAACCAATATGCAGAGTTTGTAACATAACATTGACCATTAAACATACACTCACTGAATGTAAAAGACGTGACAAACTGAACATCCCACACGACCTACAAGAACTTCTTACAGAGGGTAGTCCATACATACACTCTATACTCCAATATTTAAAACACATAATAAACTTGTATCACAGAATCTGAAGAAACAAAAGATTTTTTTTTCTATAGTGTAATTATTATTATTATTTTTATTTTCTATTATGTAATTATTACTCAATTTTACTTGGTCGTTAATGGAAAACCACAACATGTAGACCCCATCATGACCTAATGAAAAATTGTTGTTAGTTTTAGTTATAAGTTATGTAAATATATTAACTACATTTAAAAAAGCAAGGCTCTAAATAATGTTTAGCACATAATTCTTAACACAAACCTCCTAACTTTTGTCGTAAGCTCTTTTCAAACTTTTGTTGTATTTAGTACTATAAGTTACTGATAATTGTGAACATATAAATTTGTATTTTTTACTGTATCTTAAAAAAAAAAGAGCAAGTCGCCGTCGTTGCGAAGCTCGTAAAATAAATAAATAAATAAAATAAAATGTTGTTGGCGGGCGCTAATACTCCTGACAACATTCTCTTGGACAGTGCTAATTAAGTTGTCAACCGTTTACAGGAGAGTTGCGTTGTCATTAATAGTAAGTTGCGACAAGTTGGTAGGTAAAATGAGTGAAGCGAAAGGGCTTATTCATACTTTGAGTATAGTATAGCTATTGAGGGCACGGTGTTTGGACAGCGGATGATAGAGGACTCTAGGATTAGCCTGTCCGCAAATTAAGACAGATAGCCAGCGGTCGTTCGATACTCTAACTACCTCACCACCTTTCCACCCATCCTCAGGCTTATAATGTCTTGGGACGTTTAGTCAAAACATTTTAGATTGATAATGGAAAGTTTTTGCTCACATATCGTTAGTCTTAACGCAAAATTTTATCCCACGCGGTTTAGAATGGTACTTTAAAATAAATTTATGTCTAGCAGCAGATCTTTAAACTTATCACTTTCTTATACGCAATCAACAATTTCGCTCTTTCAGAAAATTCCAAACGAATATAGGAAGTTCGACTCATAACAAAAATGTAAAATAATTGTTCAAATCTTTGTCCATCATTACACCTAGATGCCGAAAAGAGCTCCCTTTACCATGAATATATCATGCATACATACAACTGGTCAACTTAACAATTGGGCGTCTCCTTCACCATCGTTATTTATGCTTGAAAACAACACAAGCCTAGCGTGAGACCTAAATCAATAATATGCACTCATCATATAATCATATATATATATATATATATATATATATATATATATATATATATATATAAATTCATGCTTGATAACGTAATACATCAACAATTTTTATTTCATTTTATAGCTAGCCTCTTGATAATTAAAATAATTTAATCGAACCTAATTTAATTGAAGTTAATTAATGAAGTAGAATTTTTAAAATAATTTATTATTTAATGACTTTAGTGCATTATCTGTAAGAGTAATAATTAAACTGAAAACTTTTATAATGCTTTAATTATCTCATTCCCTTTGTATGATTACTGAAAAAACAAAATTCATCTCTATTCTTGTGGACACTGCAATCTTCTTGTTATTGGTATTTTTGTTTCAGCAATATTGTTTGCTTTCATTTGCTAACTACGCCGTCCACTGACTTCATTAGCTATAAAATATTAATTTAATGTATTTTCCCATGGATTCCATGTTGTATTCATTATTTTCTCTTCCTAAAATAGAACTCGTTAATTTCAATATCCCACTAATAAATTAGACAGGACGGTGTAGACCGATAGGGATTTACTTTTTAAATCTTTAACTTTAAATTAATCATGTTGGGTTTTGACCTTAGTTTCCTCTGCTTCCCGTTCAGGAGCCTTAACCAAATACATAAACAAAAGCTTCTTTTTTTTCGACCCTAACAAAGCGATTTAGTTTATTTTTACAACATATTTTCCTCTTTCCATGACCACAATGAATTCTGAGTTTCATTGCAATACATTAAAAATTACAACCGATATGGGACAACGTATTACTTTGGGCCCGGAGTAAACTCCCCCGTTCCGGTTGACCGCATTTGTTAGTTAACGAACTCGTTCAATCCTTTGATATGAAATGCTATAAACCAAGTTTCGTAACGAAAAAACTAAAACTAGCGTGTATAGTGTTGAGACACACACATTTATGTTAATTTTAACAGGGGTCAGTCTGGGTGTCTAATAGGTAGGATCGATGAAGATTTGAAGAAATTTCTAAAATATTTAGTTATAAGTTCAACCTCAATATCTACATTCGTTCGGAGAAAAGTCCTAAAATATACAAACAAATGGGATACCCGATCATATTTATCTTCCTCATATATTTATCTTAATCCAGACTAATTATTTATATATATATATATATATATATATATATATATATATATATATATATATATGTTGCAGTTCCAAGAGAGGATCTGCTTTCGTGTACAGCGTTCTAAACATATAGTTTTAATACAATTAAACCCTATCAATAGGTCTTATACTAGAGCTTCATAAGAAAATCATCTGGCTTTAGATAAATTGAATGCAATGCCATCTAAATAAAGCACTTGTCTCTATAAGATGTCTTAACTAGCCATCCTGTGATATAAACTTCCATAGCCTATTTTGATAAGGCATCTCCTTGGTTAGAGTAGGAACTGGGTTCAATTCCCAGCTTGTCAAGTTAATGTTTCTAAAGTTAAAGATTTGAAAATTATAAAGATGCTTGCGATGAAGACAGCAAAAAAATGGCTCATGAAAGCCATTCTGTTCTACTGTAAAATAGTAAGAACTCTCTATTTTCAGATGTAATTTGGTGATTTCACCAACAAGAAAACTATCTTACTCATATCAATGCACAATAAATTCCGAAAAATCGGATAAAAAAAATGTCAAAATTTATGAGCAGATAGGAGATATATATACCAGCGTTATATATAGTTATACGAACTAATATGTTGACATACTAACTTACATATATCTCACATTGAAACAATATATTCTTAATTAGAGTCATTATTTGGAAGACCGAAAAAGGTATTTTTATGGAACTGTTGGATAGCCGGGTTTGATTATTTTCTAAAGTGATTTTTGTAAAAATTGTTGATGAGTTTTCTTAAATCATGGAACTAAGAAAAATGTTTGTTTATTTCTGAAAAATTCCTCGTACAGCCTATTTTTTCTTTGCTGCTAATCTCCCAAGTGTTATTTTCAGCAGATAGTTTCCCTCTGTGTGTCGTTGTGGATCAATGTATTAGTCATACTTTTGTAATGATATTAGATCTATATTCTGATAAATACATTTTAAAAAGACGTGCCAACATTTTTAGAATTAATATATATTTTTTGCTACCCCTTTAGCCTAGCACTCAAGTGGCCTCTTAGGCAAGGGAGTTTTCCCCTTTGAACATTCGGGTCGCTTTGGGAACAGAATCTTACTCCTTAGACCTTTTTGCGGGTCCCTCATGAGAGTAGTGTACCAAATACTGAATACCCATGACCAATTATATTCCATGAAAACCGTTACATGTTCAACATTTCGATTCTGAAAAAATCTTGATCCATAATCAAGATCACAGGTCGATCATGCATGCTAAGATATTGCTTTTATTTCTTGAAAATACAATGTTTTATTATTTAAATATATAATGAAGGGAATTTGTTATGTGGTTCCAGAGTCCCATAAGAGCTGCCAAGGCCTGCTCTATCATTTGATGGAAATGGTAAAAGGTAAAATCAAATTTATATGAGTGCGCACGTATGAGACAGAAAAAGATTGTTTTTGAGACATCTCAGATGCAGAATTTTAGCTTTTTTAATGATATCCGATCCTGATCCAAGGAAGTATATGTATACATTCTTGTACTAATTGTTTACTAATTAATATGTATATATATATATATATTAATTCTTGTGAAAGATGACCCGATATATATTTTTCCACTTTTTCTTGTATCTTTTTCCGGCAGGGGGTCGATAAAGCAGTACACTCTTTGTTCACATTTACTACTTTATTTGGTATGTTTCGCCCAACATGTTTCGTGCCTTTTCGCACCTCTTCAGGGGCTTTCCTTATCAGGAAGTCCTCTCGTCTGGACGTATACTTGCAGTATTGCGCCTGACTCAAGCTAGACAACATGACGAGAGGACTTCCTGATAAGGAAAGCCCCTGAAGAGGTGCGAAAAGGCACGAAACGTGTCGGGTGAAACATACCAAATAAAGTAGTAAATGTGAACAAAGATTTTACTGCGTTATCGACCCCCTGCCAGAAAAAGAAACAAGAAAAAGTGGAATATATATATATATATATATATATATATATATATATATATATATAGGTAGCTAAATATATAAACATGCACTCTGACATAGTAGTAGAACTTAAAAAAAAAAAAAAAAAAAAATTCTCAAATTTATTCATTTATTTATTTATTTTCCTTTCTTTTTATTATTATTATTTTTTTAGTTCCCCACTTTTAGACAATGATTATTATTTTTCAACCCTATCCTATAAAAAAAAAAAAAAAATTGTATAATTATTTACAAACAAAAAACTAAACACTAATTCGGCTGGATATCTTAGAATTTTGCTTGTTATGTCTCAAAATAAGTCTGTTGAAGTTAACACAAGAGGTTTTGGTGCATCCACACATCCCAAACCTTTGTACAGTAGCACTGGGAATTATCATCATTTTCCTATAACAGTAATTAGTGTTTTTATTTAATTAACAGGTTTTATAGGTGTTATGGGATTTTGGAAATCCTCACTTACCTATTAATAACCTCTATTTTTTATTCCTTTGTTACTAAATCCATAATTACCTTTTTCCTTTACAATTCTACATTGTATTTCATCGATACAATGTAACTCCCTGAGATTCCTGCCCTGTCCATATTAAACGGAACCTTGGAAGTTCGTATCTTTTAGTTAGTTTTATCCTCACATCCCGAACAACAAGGCTTACCAAACTAATCAGCAGTACGAAGAAGTTTCTGCTTATTCAGTTCAAGGTATTTGGACCAAATTTAATCCTGTAACATTGGTAGATGAACAGGGCCTAGATTTTACTTGATTCTAACCTATTTTTTGGCATTTTAATTCAAGTATACAAAGAATGTCATATATTGGTTCCCTGGATTTGATTCCCTAGATCCCTGACATTATTAGGAATGTGAGATTTCTTTAATTCATATTCATTATATTCAATTATATATATATATATATATATATATATATATATACATATTTATATGTGTGTATAATACAACATTAATTCGTCGTCTGTACAAATAATGGTGCTAATAGCCTTGATGTCGAAGCGCCGTTAAAAAAAAAATAATTATAAAATCGGTTAAATATGATAATTGAGGGAATTATTTACAATTCAACGTAATTAAATTACAGAAAAAATAAGTCGTAATAATAATATATACATAAAATAATTAAAAATAAAATAAAAAGCATAGTTAAAAACAAAATAAATGAAAAAAACAATAATAAAGATATATGAAAAGTTATTAATGAATATGAAAACAAATTTATTTATTTATGCCTTTGGAGAGCTCCAGATCAAGGTGATCTGTCCTAAAGAATAATAAAGAAAAGGAAAGAAAAAAAAAATGTGAGAATAAATGATAATAAGAAATATAATAAAGTAACAGTTTATGAATCAATTGTTTATGTTCTGAAAAATCCGATGATAGGAGATAAAATAGGGATTTAATTCTAATTATAATCGATTTATAAAAAATGAATAAATAAAATATATAAATAAATGAATCGGTCGATAATTATTGTAAGATCAGAAATTTTGTTTGGAATTTAAATCGCGGGTTATTTGTAATATCACTATATTTCATTGTATTTATTCGTAGTCTGTAGTTACGTCAGTATGGTAGTAATATATGGGCTCCTATCTGAAACCAAATTATTTACATTAATGTATTTCTTTACATTACCATCACATTGTTTACAAAAATGGTAAATATGTTATAAGGCGTTATGATTGAAATGAAACATACATTAAATCTATCCAAAAGCATCTATGGAAGAATTCACTTTCTAAATTCTTTATTAAGAAATTCTTGAACATCTGTTCTGTTAGCATAGTTTTATTTTCTCAGAGAAAACGGGAATGTTTTGGGTAACTTTCAAGAGGCTTGAGAACTGAAAAGTTTATATTGAAGTATTTCGTTTTCCAAGATTAAGAAGAAACTGTCTTCAAAGTTTTTGATGAAAATTCTTCATCCTGTATAATTTATGGTGGATTTCCTTGTTTTCTTCATCAACAAAAGAGCAATGGTCTTAATTTACCCGAAAGAGGATCTGTTTTTCTGATTGCGGCTCGGATATTAAAACAATTATCAAAATAAAATTAAAGTACAATGAAAAGATAATTTATTTGTTAAACTTGCTTAGTTAATCATTTTCAAACAGTTTATATCATTGTTACATTTTAGCGCGGTTCCTCCCTCCCTTCATAGGGAGGAAACCCGCTTATTAAGTTGACCTAATCCGCAGGTGCCGACTAGAAGATTTCACGTTTCAGATCCCATAAATCACGAATATAACGGCGTTTCAAAAATAGAATATATACTTATATAAATACTGTTCTGTTCGCTCTCTCACCGGTCCGATTTTTACAAAATTTGGTACAAAAATCTTTCGTCTAATTTGAAAGGTCGGTTTGTTAACCAGCAGAATCCGTCAACTGGAACATAGTTTTTAGAGCGAAATGTGCGCGAACAAAATCGTAACGCTTACGTTTTCGAGTTCTTATGCTTGCAGGCACTTGTTTAATAGGTTCCTTAATGTAGGAAATCAAATGAAACCATTCTTAAAGATATAGAAAAATTAATACAACTACTTTTCCAAACTAATTTTCAGTTTGATTATTTAGAAAAGATGGATTCAGTTGAAACTTGTTCCAGACGTTTGACATTTATTTGATCTTAGATATTCAATTTTTTTTTGCGTTAGGAGGTAAGGAAGTATTATAATAAATGTATTATACAAATTTTATTGATAGACACGAAAAGTTTCGGGAACTCGGCATATTTTCAAAAATATCTCGAAAACGGTTGGCAAGTGGAAGGTGACTATTCGATAGCCCACTAAATTCTCTACTATTGGGCGATTTCAATCGGAAAAAGAATTCCTTAAAACTTCGGAATTGTTAGTTTTGTTCTTTTGAACGGGGTTGTGTATCTGTTTACTTAAATTTTTAATTGTTAGTTCTTTTTTTCAATTTCATTTAACTAGGGATATGAACGGAGCCGCGCTAAGATGACGCTGTTCCTACGAGTTGGACTTCTTACAGTTTTTGTTAAGATCAAGAACATACCATATGTCGTTTCCCCTCTTACGAGTTATTTGAAAAATCACAAGTGTGACATGTTATCGTAAAATAACAGATAAAACCTATAAAGAAGATTATAGGGCATCTCAGGATCTTGACCGTCCAGTTTTCTTTGGTATATTTGCATTTTTCAGTTCTGAATAACCCATATCTGACACAAAGAGGTTCAACAAGAATAATGCAAAAATAAATAAATAGTTAGTTTTTAATTAATGTACGCATATTTATTGATGTTTTAACTGGCAAATCAATTTTTTCAGTTCTTTATGTTATAAGTTTTATCTGGGATGTTAAAATATAAAAAAAATAATAATTATTAATTCTTCTAAAACAAAATAGCGGCGCTGAGTCTGACGAACGGAAAACGTATTTTTTCACGGGCGGCAGTCTACTTTTACTTATTTACACTCGTTAAAATTTGACAATTGATATTCTTTTAATTTTTAGTTAAATTTAAAATATTAAAATTCCGTCACGCAGGAGCTGCATAACTAAGTACTTTCCTCAGAATTGGGTAGTGTCGATTGCATTCCTGAATAATTTGCTTTAAATAACCTATATAGATAAATAAAATAAAAACATAAATAACACCTGTTTCAATTCAATCCAAACATAGTTCAATGTAAATCCCCCCTTCCGATAGACCGATTTAGTTAATTTTTACAACACTTCTTCCTTATTAGATATACAGGACGTATACCGCGTTTCGTTACAATACAGCAGAAATTACGACCGGTATGAGCAAATTAGTAATTTCTGTCCGGAGTAAGCTCCCCCTTCTAGTCAACCGATTTAGTTTATTTTTACAACACATTTTTCTCTTCAGTTGACCACAACAAATACCGAGTTTCGTTGAAATATAACAAAAATTACGGCTGGTATTGACAAATAACTACTTTGGCTCCAGAGTAAACCCCCCCTCCGGATGGACCGATTTTGTTGGTTAACGAAATCGTTCAATCGTTTGATGGGGGAATACCAAGTTTCGTGGCGAAAAAACAAAAACTCTGGCCTGTATCGTGTTAACGGACACATATATAACTATATATATATATATATATATATATATATATATATATATATATATATATATATGAAGATTTGAAGAAATTTCTAAAATATTTAGTTATAAGTTCAACCTCAATATCTACATTCGTTCGGAGAAAAGTCCTAAAATAAACAAACAAATTGGATACCCGATCATATTTATCTTCCGCATATATTTATCTTAATCCAGACTAATTATTTATATATATATATATATATATATATATATATATATATATACATACATATATATATATATATATATATATATATATATATATATATACACATACACATATATATATAAATTTTAACTGGGGTCATTTTCGGTCTCTACTAGGTAGGAAATTTTTCAAAAATTCCGTCATGAGTGCAACCTCAATAGCTGCTTTTCTTCGGAGGAAAGTGCTAAAAAAGTACATTTCAATGAATTACTTTAGCTCTATCAAAATATATTAAAAAATCTGAATGGATTGGGACTCATCTCAGGAAACCTTATTGTTATTGCTGAGTTAATACTTATTAACTCCCTGATCATAATAAGTCAACATATTTAAGCAGCTAAATGGCCTAGATCTTTATGTTTGCAATGTAGAGTCTGAAGTAGTATATATATATATATATATATATATATATATATATATATATATATATATATTTCTCTAAATCATTTTCTATTCAAAAGAATTGTTGTTACTCCATCTGGCTATCTATTGAAGGGGTAAAAATTATGTTTATCCCTTCAAGACAGGCAGAAAGAGCGAATTATGAAACATGATATACTAAATTAAAAAAGTATTCAATCAATGTCCAGCGGAATGATCGGCATGCTGTGTGGTCAGGCATCCAATAAAGCTGGTCAATCCACTTTATTACTTCATTCTGATTCTAAATATTATCCACTTTATTAATTGAACATTGTCCACTTTATTATCCATATTGAATATTATTTATATATTTATTATCCATATTGAATATTATTTATATATTTATTATCCATATTGAATATTATTTATATATTTATTATCCATATTGAATATTATTTATATATTTATTATCCATATTGAATAATATTTATATATTTATTATCCATATTGAATATTATTATCCAAATTGAATATTATTTATTATCCATATTGAATATTTTTATTAACCATATTGAATATTATCCACTTTATTACTTCATTCTGATTCTGATACCTAATTCTATTACTTCTGACTTTATTACTTCATTCTGATTTCTGATAAACTGTTCTAGGTCTTTCTAGATTATGTTTTGGACGATAGAAACAAACTATCTGATGTTTGTTCTCTTTTTTTTTTGGTTCTCTATCAATAAAGTAAACTCCAGATTTGACAAACTATATTCGACAGGCCAAAATCGTAGAAAATGATGTTAACACTTATTATTTAATTTAATTGTATAAAACTTAAATAATGGGTTTTCGAAGGGATTTGTAGGAACTCATACAATTCTTCACCTCTGTAACTCCAACGCCAAATGACAACTTCACCAATTCTCTAATAGCGATTATGACATCGATACAATAGCCGTATCTACAAATATAGACGTCATGGAAGTTGATTGAGGCGTTCCTATATGCGATCCTTCTTCTGAGAAGGCTATTTTGGTTGATATGAACCATTCGTGGACAACATTGAATTCGGAAGTGATGATGAACATGAGGAGTAAGCCGTCACAAAAGAATCTCCTACAATTGGATAATTGAGAAGAGATAGTCGACCGTTGAGATTAAGAAGATATAGATCACCAGGGTTCGGTCATGAGATAAAAACTACATTTTATAACTAAAATGTGTTATATTTCTGCAACATGCAAGGCTTCTTCAGGGCCTATTCAGGACAGGGAAAGCTGATACGTTTTGCGGAGGCTACATTTGATTCATGATAAAAAATTTTTCGAAGTTATTGAACAGAACGGATTTAATAAATGTATATTATGGGATTTTCGAGTCACAATTATGTGGCATAGAATTATGGGGTAACAAAATGCAAGCCATCCAAATCTTTAAAATTCAAAAGAGAATTGTAAGGCATATCTTGAAACTACAAAGAAGAACATCAACAAGGAAATACTTTGAACAATTAGAAATTTTAACATTGCTCTCGCTGTATATTTTAGCAATAGTAAAATATGTGAAAAATAACTTATCCCAATTGAAAATTCATGGAGATGACCACTACTACTCTACACGGCAAAAAGGAAAAATAAAAATTCAGAAACATATTACAACTTTTTATAAGAAAGGAGTGGAGTTTTTTGGAGCAGTTTTGTTCAATTGCCTTTCTGAGGAATTAAGAAACATCCAGCCGACGAAAAGACTTATACATACTGAAACTGATAAGAATACTCCAACAAAGAACGTGTTACACAACTGAAGAATTTTGAAATAGATTTAGCATTCAGACTAGCATCCTGACTTAAATCTGCAAATGTATTATTATATGACGTGTCCATATCTCGATAATGAGTTTTTGGAAATAAAGATTATTCTATTCAATTCTGCTCCAGCCTGTCAGCTACACTCTTCCGTGTCAGAAATGTACCCTTCAAGAAACGGAACAGTTCTTCATCTTCTCTATAGCCTTGAAGAAGGCTTGCATTTCAAGCCAAAACGCTGGCAAAAATATAACTAATTTTAGTTATAAAATGTAGTTTTCATTCAATCACACGACCGAACTTTTCAATCGCATGATCTACACCTTCCTAGAATTAGAGAAGCCTCAAAAGCGATTAATACGCTTTGGGCCTTCTTGGGAACCTGTGACAACGTCGATCATCACATGTTTACGTATCTAGCTAACATCAATACAAAATTGATTATGACAAATGGGTAAAACAGTTTTTAAAAAAATATTAGAGATTATTTTACAGTTACTGAAGACTACTACTCTATAAGAGTTCAATTTTCCGTTTCATGCCGATTGGCTTTAAGGTTTTAATTCCTCTTGTTTGTTTATTTTTCCTATTTATATGTAGGCAAATCGAAGTATACCCTTGATGAAACAATGTTCGGTAAGTCGGACAATTTTTCCAATAAATGCCAATAAATAAACATGAAAATTCACACCATCGTCAATTCATCAAAATGGCTCTCCATGTGTCTTATCTCTATATGCCTCTTTATTGTTTTGAATTAGTGATTCTTTTCTAGTAGTAAAGGAGTGTTTGAAACGTTTATGGTAAAGACCGTTTAGTTAGATGCAAAAGTTCAATTCCGCATGCGCGAAATTCTGACGGAAATATTCCCGACGGTTCCGCCATTTGCAAATTGTTATTTCGATGAACAACAGAAACTCAGTTAAAAACTGATTATGTCTCGTTTAGGACAAGGGAAGATTTTGAAAAGTCTACGGCTGAATACAATTTAAACTAAAACGTGGCCTGTTCAAATAGATGGTTTAGTTGGAGAGAAAGGGCGTCGCCTATATTCCCGGCACAGAAAATTGGCAGTAAAATATCTCTCTGTTGTAACCTTATCACTAGGAGGTTTATACCATTTTTAGCCTTAGCTTAGGCTAAGTATTAATAAATATTACACACTATCTCCTTTGCCTGCTGTCTCAAAGCCTTCCCTAGTCTTAAACGAGACGTAATCAGAATTATAGTGCTTCGCGCATTCTTTTGTTCCTTGAAATGGGAAGTAGTAAATGGCGGATCAGTGGGAAACGTTCCCTCAAAAGTTCTTGTATGCTAAATTGAGCTCTTCTGTCTTATCTGAACAGACTATAGATCAAACGCCCCTAAATTAGCAAATGTCTTCTACATTAGAGGTACCGCTAATGTAGAAAACATGGGTCATTCCATGTCAAATCAACACACCTTTTTACCTCACCCTTTCAGATATTAATGAAAATTGGTACACCCAAAGTAGGAATTGGGAAAAATAAAAATACCAAATTCGGTTATCACGTAATTTCTTCCTTTTGGAGTTATGAGATTCACAGTACATAATATATTAGTAAATGGGAGCAGTAATTTATCTAGTCTTCTTCAGTAGCTAAATGATGGAGAAGGTCCTGTGGGATGAAGGAAGGTAACTTTTACTTCTTCTTCGTCTTTGTTTTTGTCCATTATATAACCAAGGCACTAGTTAGGGGCATAGACTATACTTATGTACTATTTACTAATGTATTATGTACTGTGAATCCCATAACTCCAAAAGGGAGAAATTACCTGGTAACCGAATATGAAATTTTAAGAAGCAATGAAATGATATCCCAGTACCTCCAACACTTGTAGACCATATGAAGTTTCAGTGTAAAATATTCAACCACTTTAATAGTTTAACATTTATAAATATGTAAATTGTTGATATTTATGTTTTATTTAAGTTCCTAGTCAATTAAAATATTTTGAGTACAATATATCATAAATTTTAGACAAATATTCTAAATTAAACTAATTACAACAAATTATTAATGTATAATATTTTTTTAAATAAGTTTAAGATTAAGATAATGAAGTTGAAGTGTGTATAAAATATATACGACGGTAAAGTTTGGATTAAATTTTACAATTATGTATTAAAAAGCTACTCGTATATATAAAATACGTAAAATTAGTCCAAATCTTCGGTTTTCAATTATTTTGACTAAGAACCCATTTCTATCCCATCACCAAATTTGCTATAGATATTAATAATAATATGGTCTATTATATATATTTTCTTCAAAATTTTTAAAGATGCGTTTTTGAAAATATTGAAAAGAATTATATTCTCATAACCTATCATGTGTTGCATGTCTTTTGAAAGGGCATATAAAGAGCTAAACATTGACACCTTCTCCATGTTTGTAACGTAAACAGGGGAGGAGTTATGTCTATTTAAATGTTTTGAAAAAGTGAGATTTTGACAGCTTTTTGAAAACTTTACAAGCCCGTATTTTGAAAACCGTTTTAGATAAAAATTTGGTATTTTTATTTGTCCCAATGCCTACTTTGGGTGTACCAATTTTCATTAATATCTGAAAGGGTGAGGTAAAAAGGTGTGTTGATTTGACATGGAATGACCCGGTATAAAATTTATTTTCCAAATTCTATTAATATTAAAAAAAAAAAATAGAATAGAGAAATTGCGAAGAACTTTATTAATTGGTATTAATAATACATATTTTGTTATTAAGATAATATCCGTCACATACTATTGATTATGTACAGGATAACTAAAAGCATTCATAAGTTTTTTGCTCTTGTTAAACTAGTTTTGGTTGGGGTGGTTGAGGGAAAGGTTCTGTGGTTGTTTTGTGGTTTACCTCTTACCAGTCCTCCTGTGTGGTTTGCTTGTAGCCAGTTCATTAGTATATCTCCATTTTACCTGCTTCGTTATTCCTTACATAATTCATTGTACATATCACCAGCTTTAAAAACGCTTCGCCCTTGATTGAATTGAATTTTTTCTTGATTGTCATTGAATTAATAATTTACAAAGAAACATTTTTCGGTTTTCCTTTTGTTTTTGTTTATTTGTTTTTTACAGCTTTCCGTATTAGTATTATTAAATATGATAAATATCGATTTAATATCAATACTATCGAAGCGCCATAAAAAAAAAAAAAAAAAAAAAAAAAAAAAAAAAAAAAAAAAAAAAAAAAAAAAGCCATTGTAGGCTGATGCTCAATAATAAAAAGTCGAGTTTAGTAAACTGGCTCTACATGTTTCGCATCCCTGGATGCTTCTTCAGGAGCCCATAAATAAGCACAGGCTAATAGAACTTAGACGGACCTTTCGCTAAAAGGGCCAAGTCATAGCTATAAAATATATAAACAGATATACAACGAAATTTAGGAGAGGTATATAAATTCAAAAAATATAAAACAAAATGTATAAAAAACCAAAAATGTCCCGTGCCAATAAAGAAAACGAATTTTAATAATATATCTTGAAACATTACCAGAATTTAAAAAAAAAAATAGTTAATTAGTCCTTCATTTTTGAGTAGTCAAAAAATAAAATATTTTTTTTACCAATAACGGTTAAAGATATCGCCTTAAACGTGGTTTAATTCGATTCCAAACATCAAATTTCATTAAAACAAAAAAATGTGTACCCGGATCTAACGCAAATCTGTCACCGTTACAATTGTTTTAAGCAAATTTCGTTCAAAAAAAGGATTTCCGTTGTACGACCTTTAGCTTTCTTTTAGGGTGGATTCACACTATAAGTACTGTCACCGACGGGCCACCGTTCAGCAGCCAGAAATATCTTCAATGTATTTCCTATGAGGCAGTTGAGACAAGAGCGGACAGTCACCGGCAGGTCACTGGCAGGATTCTCGGGGAGAACGACGTGGCGGTACCGTGAGCTCCGTTTTTTTTAGCACTTTCCTCCGAAGGAAAGTAGCTATTGAGGTTGGACTCATGACGGAATATTTGAAAAATTTCTTCAAATCTTTATCGATCCTACCTAGTAGACACCGAAAATGACCCCCGTTAAAATTTATATATATCTATATATATATATATATATATATATATATATATATATATATATATATATGCATATATATATATATATATATATATATATATATATATATATATATATATATGCATATATATATATGTGTCTGTTAACACGATAGCGGCCAGAGTTTTTGTTTTTTCGTCACGAAACTTGGTATATAGCATTCAATTAGCAAACGATTGAACGAGTTCGTTAACCACTAAAGTCGGTCCACCGGAAGGGGGGGTTTACCCCGAACCCAAAACACTTATTTGACTATATCAGCCGTAATATTTGTTATATTTCAACGAAACTTGGTATTCGTAGTGTTAATATAGAGAGAAAAGTGAGATATAAAAATTAACTAAATCGGTTCATTAGAAGGGGGGGTTTACTCCGGACCCACAATACCAATTCGCCACTACCAGCCGTGATTTTTGGTATATTTCGACGAAACTCGGTATTCGTAGTGCTAATCCACAGGTAAATATGTGTTGTAAAAATAAACGAAATCGGTTCATTAGGAGGGGGGTTTACTCCGGACCTACAATACCAATTCGCCACTACCAGCCGTGATTTTTGGTATATTTCGACGAAACTCGGTATTCGTAGTGGTAATCTACAGGTAAATATGTGTTGTAAAAAGAAACTAAATCGGTTCATTAGAAGGGGGGGTTTACTCCGGACCCAAATTCCTAATATACTCATACCGGTCGTAATTTCTGCTGTATTGTAACGAAACGGTGTATACGTCGTGGGTAACTCATGAGAAAGAAGTGTTGTAAAAATGAGCTGAATCGGTCAATCGGAAAGCGGGGGTTTAATTTGTAATACATTTGAATAGAAAAGCCGGCAGACGTAGGTTCACAAAGCCGCCGCAAGGAGCGCTTTCTACCACTCGAGTGACTGTATCCTGTTCCTGCGTTAGATCAAAATACGATAATATGAGGATTTTTGTATTTATTACGTAGTGTAGTAGGTACCATGTGTAAACATAACTCTGGATGCAAATTAATAATTGATCAGTTACTCATTACAAAATGAGAACTATTCACGTTTTTATTTTATTTATGTAGGATATTTTAAGCAAATTGTTCTGGAAAGCAGTCTACACTAGCCAAATTCTGAGGAAAGTGCTTAGTTATGCAGCTCCTGCGTGACGGACTTTCTACTGTATATTTGGCCTGCCGGCGACGGTCCGCTCTTGTGTCAACTGCCTCATTGGAAATAAATTGAAGATATTTTGCGGGTCGGCTGCTGGACGATGGCCTGTCGGTGATGGTATGTCTAGTGTGAATCAACCTTTCGACAATATAATTTTGTTCCAAATTCCATAAATAATAATCGTTTTGTTTTTTTTTGTATATATACCTAATATATATAAAGGATTTTTAATGTAATACACATTGTATTTCTTATTCTATTCCACGTATTTCTGACCAATTAATTAGTATATTCATTTTTTTGATATATATGACATGTGTCAAAAAATAGTACTCCTTTTTCACGCACTACTTTATTCTTGGCTTGCCCTACATGTTTCGTACCCTACATAAAGTGGTCAGCTCACCACCCACACTAACCCTGAGGAGGTGGCATGAAGGCCACGAAATATGTAGGGCAAGCCAAGAATAAAGTAATACATAGAAAGGAGTACTATTTTTTTTTACCTATGCCATATTAAATAAAAGTCCGTCACGCAGGAGCTGCATAACTAAGCACTTTCCTCAGAATTTGGGTAGTGTAGATTGCTTTCCAGAACAATTTGCTTAAAATATCCTACATAAATAAAATAAAAACATGAATAGTTCTCTTTTAAATTTGTAATGAGTAACTGATCAATTAATAATTTGCTTCCAGAGTTATGTTTACACATGGTACCTATTACACTACGTAATAAATACAAAAAACCTCATATTATCGTATTTTGATCTAACGCAGGAACAGGATACAGTCACTCTAGTGGTAGAAAGCGCTCCTTGCGGCGGCTTTGTGAACCTACGTCTGACGGGCTTTTCTATTGAAATATATTACAAATTAAACCCCCGCTTTCCGATTGACCGATTCAGCTAATTTTTACAACACTTCTTTCTCATGAGTTACCCACGACGTATACCGCGTTTCGTTACAATACAGCAGAAATTACGACCGGTATGTGTATATTAAGAATTTGGGTCAAGAGTAAACCCCCCCTTCTAATGAACCGATTTAGTTTATTTTTACAACACATATTTACCTGTAGATTACCACTACGAATACCGAGTTTCGTCGAAATATACCAAAAATCACGGCTGGTAGTGGCGAATTGGTATTGTGGGTCCGGAGTAAACCCCCCCTCCTAATGAACCGATTTAGTTTATTTTTACAACAGTTATTTACCTGTGGATTACCACTACGAATACCGAGTTTCATCGAAATATACCAAAAATCACGGCTGGTAGTGGCGAATTGGTATTGTGGGTCCGGAGTAAACCCCCCCTTCTAATGAACAGATTTAGTTCATTTTTATATCTCACTTTTCTCTCTATATTACCACTACGAATACCAAGTTTCGTTGAAATATAACAAATATTACGGCTGACATAGTCAAATTAGTTTTTTGGGTTCGGGGTAAACCCCCCCTTCCGGTGGACCGACTTTGGTGGTTAACGAACTCGTTCAATCGTTTGCTAATTGAATGCTATATACCAAGTTTCGTGACGAAAAAACAAAAACTCTAGCCGCTATCGTGTTAACAGACACACACACATATATATATATATATATATATATATATATATATATATAAATTTTAACGGGGGTCATTTTCGGAGCTACTAGGTAGGATCGATAAAGATTTGAAGAAATTTTTCAAAAATTCCGTCATGAGTCCAACCTCAATAGCTACTTTCCTTAGGAGGAAAGTGCTAAAAACAATATATTGTTTTCTATAGATCCGATTCGAATTAAACGTTTTCGCGCACTCATCGAATATTTATTGACTTAGTTTTCCCAACAAACCGTGTTATATAATTATCCAATAATCATTCAATAGCTATTATTAATATACAACTAACAAATCCCCAGAAGTAACCCACACTGTGGATTACACCAACAAACTCCACCAAACTCCAAAGTTATTTCCAATAATTTGGATAACTTTTAATAATATTCACTTTCTAATAAGATAATAAGGTAATAATGTGAGAGGCGTATAAATAATTATAAATAATGAGGCTCACGTAGCTATCTGTAGTGGATATAGAATTTCAGGTTAGTTAAAATGGCAGCCTCTGTATAATGATGTGTGTAGGGGTAGAATCGATAAACGCAGCGAGGTATCTGTAACCAGGGGTTGCTGATTCATTCCTCTTATTATGGATGGAAGGCCATGAAATTTTAAAGCCACTTTAGCTCTGAGAGGGGGTACTGCTTTAGTTTGGCCTCATTCTCCTCTGTAGGCCTATGGCATGGTAGCAAATGCCGGGTAACTTAGGCCCTAATATAATAATTTATTTATAATTTTATTTCTACATAAAAAACGGAAAGCATGAAAAATTTCAAAAAGTAAGATATAGCGCCTCTTTTTTGAGCTTATTTCCTCTCTCTCTATGGGGAGGAAAACCGATCTATGACGTCGAGTTGACGTAACCCGGAAGTGCCCATGACAAATGTCGATATTTCATTAACAAACATCACGAAAAAAAAAACGATCGTTGAAATGTATATTAATATATATTTAAGGCAAATCAACCACGAGGGTCATTGTTGCCTATTTAAATTTTTATTCATCAATTAATCCGGGAAAATAATAAGACTGCCGTTAATGACCTCAAAGGTTGACACGCCTAAATCAAACAAAAAAAAAAAAAAAAATGATAAGAAGAAGAAAAAATCGTTTAGAGCTTTCTGCTCAAATTGAGGAACATAAATATGCTTTAGGTCCACCCGACAAACCTATGTAATGTACTGTACAACTTCAGTCTCTCTTTTAATTGTTTGGTTTTCCTTCATCAAATGTAAGAAAAAATACAGATGTTTATTATATATTTTTGCCTATTCTATTTTTTTTTAAATTATTGTATCCCAGTTTTACTTTATTTATTTTGTTAACATTAGATATTTTGTACAATTGTTTCAGTAAGCAGACTCCGAGAGCACTGGGATGAGGCGAACAGCAAGGTGCTGCAGAGGAAGACCGAGTTGGACGCGATGCTGGCAGACTCTGAGAGGTACGAGGCCAAGAGAGCGGAAGTTGACGCTTGGCTTTCCAGGATGGAACTCAGGTTTGCCAGGATGCCTTCCGTTGGCAACACTGCTGACGTCCTCGAGGCACAGCTCCGGGAACAGAAGGTCAGCCTCAATAATTGCTGTTTATGTAATCCTATAATTGAAGAGGCCAGGGCAAAATAGTGCCAAGCAACATTTTTAACAAAACGTAACTTTAGCTGCTCTATTGTTGGATATTATGTGGGACTATCAGTTGAAATGGTTAGGGGTAACAAGATTTATTAGCATACAGAGCTTGCAGTAATATTTTAGTGGCATTGGCATCATAGACTGATAGTCCCGCATAATATTCAACATATAGCAGCTACAGTTAAGTTTTGTTAAAAATGTTGCTTTGCACTATTTCGCCCCGATCCCTTCAATTAAAATTTATGTACTGTTATAAGGGCGTGTGTGGCTAAAGTGGTACAGCACTCGGCTCAGAGAACTTATTCATTCAGAACCACTAATCCTAACACTTCTAAGTTCTAAAAGCCAAAACGAAAATTCCAACAGTAGTTCCGATTTTTTTTTTTTTTTTTTTTTTTTTTTTTTTTTTTTTTTTTTTTTTTTTTTTTTTTTTTTTTTTTTTTTTTTTTTTTTTTACAGAATAGTAAAACTTATAAAGTACGAGGCTGCTGGCAGAAAAGGAAGATCTTCGGTAAAATTCCTTTACAACAAATTTGTTTTTCGTTAAGCACTTTCAGCAGCTTCTTCCACTATCTTCAGAGCTTATAACGTAAAACTTAGAATTTTCTAATATCATGCCAACTTCTAGACTACTAGTGCCAGCCAATCCGTAGCTTGCCATCCAGGTATATTCCAAGTACTCACACCGCCCGATGTCTCTTAATTTCGGCAATCGGATGGTAACCGATGTAATCCACTTGCTATGCCAGATAGGAGAATGATGGACTTTTTTTTTTATCGATGTATCAACGTATAGGCTACTAGCGACGATCTTTATATATGATGAATCCCATGTACATTGCCAGCACCACGTAGTTCGCAGGTGGTAACCGTAGAAAAATTATACCCTCCGACGTTCCTGTAATTCGGCGATCGTAGAGTCAGCGGGATGTATACAACTTGTTACTTGCCCAGGGCTCCCATGATTCGTAGAAAACATTGTATTAACTTCTGGCGCCGAGCGATCTACAGGTTGTCAAACAAGGAGATATAATAACAACGGCACATGGTTTTCCCCGGCAGTCCCACATCGTGATCGACACCTCTTCTTAAGCTGATTTACTTCAGGGATCGGGCGATTGCGTAGGTTTTGCACATTTGGTTCCTTTGTCAGAACAAAAAGCCGCCGTTCTTAGACGTAGGGGCACTTGGACAGAAGCTTATAAAATCCTTGGTTAAATTTCTTGACATTATGATCTAACTTCAAAGTTAATTGGACATTTAATTGCGATAATGTATTGAACATTCCAATTTCGATACAGAAATAAAAAATATAGACACAAAATCTCTCTCTCTCTTTGTTGTAGGTTAGTCTTTGTTTGTAGGTCCAAAAGTAAGAAGGGGTAAAAGAGTGCTTGAGGAAACTGAAAGGGATTGATGATACTTAAGCCCTATTGGTCAAATCCTCAAACCCTTCCTTCTAAGGTGGAATGACCTCCATCTTCCTCCCCTAAAGCCGATCCTCTTTTATGAGAACGTAAATAAAACTTACTTCTTCTTGTATTATGTCATTCTCTTTATGTCCTTTCCCCTCTTCCATCATCTCTCGTTATTTTATGTTTCTCCGGTTTCATAAAGGCGATTTTATCGTTTTCCCCATCCGAAGATGAGTGTTCCATATACAGAATCAACAGAGGATCAATCGAAGCTACATATGTCACACTTACTGTTCCGTCCTGGTATTTTGATATTCACTCCTTGGTCGTTCTATTAACAAAAGGTTCAGGCCCTCACGTTTCAGGCGTTGAATAAGTATTTAACCTAATAGAAACTGTACCTACTAATTTAATTTTAGCACGTTTCATCCCTCCCTCTATAGAGAGGAAACCCGCTGATGAGGTTGACCTCATGATGCAATCCAGAAGTGTCGACAAAAAAGTTTACGTTTCAGAACCCCTAAAGAACGAAAATGACGGTCGTTCAAATTTGTATATGTGTCTTTTCGTGCTCTCATGGGCTCAAAAAATGTTCCGATTTTGATGAAATTTACACAAATTTTGGTACAAAAATAATTCGTTTAATTTGAAAGGTCAAGTTCGTTAACCAACAGAACCCGTCCACCGGAGCATGGTTTTTGGAGCGAAATTCGTACGAAAAAAATCGTTACGCTTACATCATATCCTTGCAAGTACTCGTTTTATAGGCTTCTAGGCCTAGGTAAACGAATGAAGCCATTTTCAAGGCGATTTCTGTAACCTTTTCGAGAAAAGCGAATAAAACTAGTTTTTCTAAGTAATTGTCAGTTCGGGTACTTAGAATCGTTGGATTTAGTTGAAATATATTCTACAGGTTTGAAATTTACACAAACTCTAATATTCAAAGTTTGGGAAGTATTCGAAAAAAAAAGTTACTAAGTCACATGAGCAGTTTTCAGATTTTCTTAAATATCTCTAAAACCAGTAACCATTCGGAAGCTTAAGAAATTACCTACTAAAACGTTTCTTAAGTGATTTTTGATGACTTAAATTGCAATTTAATTGTAAAATGAGTATTTTAGTGAAACAAGTAAGAAAATGTGAAACGTATTTATAATTTTTCATCAAAACAAACTAATAACTCTTTCCATTCCTTTACAAATGTCACTAAGGATAAGAATGAAAACGCACTAAGATAACACAGTTCCTTGGAGTCAGACTTTTTTAGCACTTTCCTTCGAAGGATAGTAGCTATTGAGGTTGGATTCACGGAAGTTTTAAAAAATTCCTTAAAATCTTTATCGATCCTACCTAGTAGACACCGAAAATGACCCCCGTTAAAATTCATATGTATATATATATATATATATATGTGTGTCTGTTAACACGATAGCGGCCAGAGTTTTTGTTTTTTCGTCACGAAACTTGGTATATAGCATTCAATTAGCAAACGATTGAACGAGTTCGTTAACCACCGAAGTCGGTCCACCGGAATGGGGGGGGTTTACCCCGAACCCAAAACACTAATTTGACTATGTCAGCCGTAATATTTGTTATATTTCAACGAAACTTGGTATTCGTAGTGGTAATGTAGAGAGAAAAGTGAGATATAAAAATGAACTAAATCGGTTCATTGGAAGGGGGGGTTTACTCCGGACCCACAATACCAATTCGCCACTACCAGCCGTGATTTTTGGTATATTTCGACAAAACTTGGTATTCGTAGTGCTAATCCACAGGTAAATATGTGTTGTAAAAATAAACTAAATCGGTTCATTATGAGGTGGGGGGGGGGGTTTACCCTGGACCCACAATACCAATTTGCCATACCAGCCGTGATTTTTGGTATATTTCGACGAAACTCGGTATTCGTAGTGGTAATCTACAGGTAAATATGTGCTGTAAAAATAAACTAAATCGGTTCATTAGAAGGTGGGGGGTTTACTCCGGACCCAAATTCCTAATATACTCATACCGGTCGTAATTTCTGCTGTATTGTTACGAAACGCGGTATAAGTCGTGGGTAACTCATGAGAAAGAAGTGTTGTAAAAATGAGCTGAATCGGTCAATCGGAAAGCGGGGGTTTAATTTGTAATATATTTCAATAGAAAAGCCCGCCAGAAGTAGATTCACAAAGCCGCCGCAAGGAGCGCTTTCTACCCCTAGAGTGACTGTATCCTGTTCCTGCGTTAGATCAAAATATGATAATATGAGGTTTTTTGTATTTATTACGTAGTGTAGTAGGTACCATGTGTAAACATAACTCTGGAAGCAAATTAATAATTGATCAGTTACTCATTACAAAATTAAAAGAGAACTATTCACGTTTTGTTTTTTTTTATGTAGGATATTTTAAGCAAATTGTTCTGGAAAGCAGTCTAGACTACCCAAATTCTGAGGAAAGTGCTTAGTTATGCAGCTCCTGCGTGACAGACTTTTTTTAAACATAATCTGGTGTTTTTATCTCTATTTATCCATCCTATCTGTTAGGCACCAAAAATAACCGCTGCTAAAATTGAAATATATTTTTGGTTCCTGTGGCCTAGTTTCCATGACTTTTCATTAGGTCTCTTCTCCTGTGAGGTCATGTGATTTCTCACTATCCCAGTAGGAAATTATGATAATACGATAATAATTTGTTCCCGAAGACGTTAGTATGACAAACATAATTTATGACACAAATCATTCAGAAGAACATTATGTTTGACAAAAATTGTTTTCAACAATCATCAGTTTGAGGAAATTCTTTCTCTTCAGAAATGTTTTGCACTTTAGATTAATCTAAAATTTAGGTAAAAATATCACAAATATTCTTTTGTCCTAAATGGTGACAATTTATTATTTCTAGTCCTTAGAATATTTAAATTTTTGTTATTTAATTGAGAAATAAAGTTATGGCACCTCGGAGATTTTGAGCTGTATGGATTATGCCAAAAATATAATAATTTTGTATAAATTGTTATCATCTACACTACTGTATTTTGAGAAACTTGAAATACTATTCTTTAGCTTAAGCAAAACTTATCATTGTACATTTTACTTTCTTTGTAGGGTTTCCATGCAGAACTGCATCAGTATAAACACCACATTGAGCTGTTTAGTCAGCTGACCCAAAAATTAATTGCAGTCTACCAGCAGGACGATACCAGTCGAGTGAAAAGGACAACAGAAGCCATTAACCAGCGTTACGATGAGCTAAACACTAGGTATATACTATATACATTTTTTTTTTTCTTCAATATAAAATCAATTATTTTGCACAATATTGACAAGGAACTCATTAGAGGAGGTTGGATTGTCATTGGGAAGGCTCTGGAAAAGGTAAGTATCCTCTAAGTAAAAGAGAGGAATGTGAAAGATATATTTTGTTGGTTCTCAAATGCAAAAATTTAATAACCTGAAACATGTCCACTTAAACGTTGAAAGAGTCCCTCGAATCTCTCCCACACATTATCTCAGAAAATAGAGGATTGGACACAGTTTTCTTATGTTCAGTTCTGTAAAAACTCCTTCTTTGAACTTCAAAAAGTTATGGGGACATGGGGTACAGTAGTCTATAGATATAGTTTGTTTTTCTTTTTATGTTGCACCGACATGGTGGGCCATTAGCGCCGACTACTTAATGGTGTAGCAGGGTCTGAGAGAATGAGAAAAATTCCTGCTGCATGTAAGACTTGAACCCCCAGTTCCCGCATGCGAATCTCAGGCAGTAGCCACTATACCAGTGAGAGCCAGATATAGTGTTTTGACCTTATGCCTGAATCACCAAGGTCCTAAATGTCAACTGTTATTTAACTTCAAATGTTAAATAAAACTATTATACGCTTTACCAAAGGTACTTTTCTCATTTTTTAGGCACAATTTCTACATCATTTGCCACAAAGAAAATTTAATTTTAATAATAAGAATGTAATAGAAGATTGAAGTGTAAAGACTAAAATTTAGTGTATTCAATACATATTTTGTAAGCATTTGTTTTGCTAAAGATTTTTAAATATTTGTTTGTTGTATAATCGTAAAAGAAACAACATTAAACACTGCAATCTATTCCTTAAAGTGTAGCCATTGATGATTGACATACACCAACATATTTAAAAAAAAATCCTTTGTCTTGTAAGATTGCGTCAATGATTCTGTCTGTCAGCTATTTTTATGAACTTAGTCTTACAACATTTCATTCTTAATTGTGCACTTACAATTTAAGTTATTATTTTATGTTGGCTATAGTTATAACTATAACCAACATAAAATAGTACAATATATTCTGGCTATCTTCCTCCAGGGGGCACATTGCGTCCTATTGTACTACCCGTTGCTATCTTTCTTCTGAATGCTAACTCCTAACATTATTCAAGAAGTATCCTTATTGATATCTCCTTTGGGTCAAGGTTGGTGTCCCTTGTGCTTTCAAATAATCTGAAAGGTATATGATCCAACAGTCTTTCGCAATCACAGATGATAGGTATCGGCGTCTCTTATTCTGCTCCACACAACCTTCCTCCACCTCATGGGGTGTTGACTATCTTCATCCTATAAAGGTGTTTGTTCAGGTCGCAATGTCCTGTAATTATTCCAAAGGCACAAGACTAATTTGCATTGTAGTGCGAGTATTTCCGCCCTTTCATGCCTGGGATTCCACTATGTCCACTTTTCTGGCCAATGGATCTTGACATGGTTTATATTCTTGGCTATTTAATTAATTCCATGGACCAACAACCTGAACAATTTAGGCGTTCTCTTTGGGTTGCTTAGTGATTTGCTGGCAGCTTAGCTTTCTGAAAGAAAAATGATCTTTTATTATTCCAAAGCACTCCTTGTAATTGAAATACAGCAGCCAGGACTACATATACGTCCACCTGAAAGACCCACGGTTCCTTTCCTTAGACGATGCGGGTGGCTCCCTTTACCATATTTCGGAAGCAGTTCAGGGTCCTCCCAGAAGACTTATCCATCTCTGTAAATGTTAAGACCATTTGTTATATTCACAGGTGTAGTCAGCTTGGATTTACATTCAACTAATTTTGACTGTAAAGCGCCTACAAACCTACATACTCTTGACTTAGAATACTTGCAAGAGTTCTATATCCAATATTTATATAAACATTATTGGATAATTTTTGACCAAAAAAAAAAAAAAAAAAAAAAAAAAAAAAATCTCATATGTGTTAGGCACTACTTTACTGAAGTCAGTATTTTTGCTCCGTTCCTTTAAATTTTTCTATTTTTGTTGTAATATCACATAATTAGTGTTATGAAGCATTCTTGTAGCTTTAATTTCATTAGTTACATGGCTTTTGAAGAGATGTAATAAGTATCGTGTCAATATGCAATAGATGAAAGACAAGATTCAGAATAGCATAAAATTGGAATTCGTTTCTATTCAACACCTCTCTAGTGACGGGAAAAATGTGGATCTAAATACTAATATTATGTAACACTGTCATTCAAAATTCATAGTTTTTTTTTTAAATTAATTTTTGTTAAAATCTTACAATTTTGAAAAAATAGTTAATTCTCGATCATCATTTCATAAAAAATTAGCATTTAGCATTAGCAAATTAGCATTGTTCATTAAATACTCACTTTTTGACCAATCAGATTTTTTTTATAAGACTGTATTGTTATCTAGCGTTATTTTTTAAGAGTAAATATGCTCTATAATTGCATTTAAAAATAAAATGAAATTGTGTTTCAATAAGTAAAAGAGATTCCATGCAATATAAAAAAAAAAACTATTGTTGTCATTGGAAAAGTGTTATCCCGGACTATGATATTCCAAAAATGTTGAAACCTAATGATAGATTTGTTAATTATTTAATTAAACACACTGACAAATGTTGACAAGATCTGTAAATGGTCATGGAATGTTAGTGACAGCCCTTAAGGCTTGATTGACCAAGTGCTCTCATGTCACATTTCTTAATTGAATTCTCTTCAGTTGTTTATCTCATATTTCTCTAATATGATCATTTCTTTACTTATTCAGATCTTCATTATATTTAGATCTGGATGTAAATAAAAAGTGATAATGTTATTAAAATTAAGTTTAAGTGATCAAATGTTAGCGATGACAATAAAATATTGTACTTACAGTCCAAGCTACGAACAGTTATAGATGGAAATGTTTGGAACATAATTTTTGACTTTGTAACTTTGTTTGGGCTATTTAGGAGGTCAACATATCAAAAGTCCCCGCCCGTAACAGGGTTAGTAGGACCCATTTTTGGGGGTTTCGCTTATATCTTGGAAACCCTGCGTCCTAGCGACACGACCAATACGTAACAAATGAAAGCTGATTAAATTTGCTACAAGTTCTACTCAATCAAGTTTCTCGAGATATCTTTAGTTTTCGAGTCCGCTCTTAAAAGTCTGTCATTTTGGGAAAAAACACTTTTGCCGCACATTTTTATCCTTTGGCCTGATAACTCTCCTTTGATGCACCCAAAAACAAATGCCGATTATAGGGTCGTAGAGCTTCAAATTCCCTTCAATAATATATATTACTTTACAATTTTATATATTTTCTTTCAAACGTTAAAACAATTTCAGTATGTGTTTCAGCTCAAAGGCTAAGGGCAGGGACTTTTGATAATTTGACCTCTTAACTTCAAAACAAAGTTATGAAGTCAAAAATTATGTTTGGCAAGTTTGGCAGCCTACGAGGCCCTATGCTTTCCACGTGATCCAGCCATCTCAATTTGTCTTTTTTGAACATATAAAGGACATCAGGTTTTCCATACAATTTCATTTTCTTCATTATTCGGGATCCCCTATCTAGTCTCCATAAATCCATATATAGTAAAGGCTCCATATATTCTTCTTAGCTCTTTTCCCTCTTAAACCGGATGAAGCTCTTCTATTTACCTGTGCTTATTACAAAAGACCTTATTTTATATACTACCAGTTTGGCATTCCTGATGAGGTCCTGAACTGGAGACCCTTTTGTAAAGCATATAAAGTCTGTTTCCTGTTGACCTTAATGTCTGTTTCTATATTACTGCTCTCTGCCGAAATACTTCTCAAGTCTTTATATTACATAAAACTAGAAAATGTGTACTCTAAAAATTGAAATGGCTCTCCCATAGGACTGATCATCTGGTTTCTTTTCATACACTTAGTTTTGTCAAAACTGATTAAGAGTCTAAGGTCCTACGCAGCCTGTATGATTTCTTCAAGTACTTTAGTTATAACGATGTCGTCAACATTTGCCATATGCTGGATGCGCCTATTATAAATAAGGTGCTTGGATTGGTGATTGCAGCCTCAAAGACGTAGGTTAAGGAGTATCAGAAATAAGGAGTCCCTATGGTTTAATCCACTTGTGACCTCAAAGCTGTCAGGGACGCAACTTCTTCCTAGTTTTGTCATCCCCGCATAACGAGAGACAGAATTGCTTCCAACATTTTACCTCTTTCCACACTGTTATATTCCTAGAAGTCAAAGAAAAAGTGTTGTAGGCCCAAATCAGTTTTTCCTGAGGTGGAATCACTCATCTTTAGTTGACTAAGGGACAAAATCTGCTCTAGTACTCCCTTGTTACTGTCTCACCCCTCTCCTTCAATGTCCTGCTAATAGCCACAGACTATAGCTTATATTGGGTGGTAAGGAGAGCTATTCCTCTATAAATTTCACATTTTAATTTAATTCCCTTATATATATATATATATATATATATATATATATATATATATATCAGAACCAGTGCACTTACTAAAGTATAAAATACGACATGCTGGACAAAAGGGTGCTCTTAACCCTCTTTAAGAGATTTAGGTGTGCTTTGTTTAAGCATGTTTCTACCCTTCCTATTATATGTTTATAACTAAGGTAAGCTATAAGAAATCAGTTCCTCTATATTCTATGTTATAGAAGAACTTCTTTTAGTGTTTTCTACATCATACTCCCTCTGGTATAGCAGGAACTTATTCACTCTTTATTTTATCAAATTTATTAACTTCCGTGTATACACCCTTGAAAGAATATGTTTCTAATTAATAATAAGTATGATTATTACATATATTTTCATGGTATAATCATATTCCAAAAATACTAATATACAAAACAAAACCTCCTTGTTCCTTTGTAAGCCTCTATATGGTACGCCAAAGCCACTGATTTCATAGCCTTCACAAAAAAATAAAGACTGCCATAATGTAACATAATCATGCAATTTATCTAAGTGCCATAACTGTTTTAGTAATAATAGTAGTAACAGAGGGCCGGGGGTCTCCCGTGGTCTAGTGGCTAGCGCCTTAGATTCATAAACGGGAGATAGTGGGTTCGATCCCCACTGGCGGCAGGAATTTTCTCATCCCACGGCTCGTTGGGAAAATGGATGTCGGCGCTAATGGTCAAAATTGGTCAAAGCGCAGTTAAAAAAAAAAAAAAAGAAAACAAAAAACAGAGGCCCGGTGGCCATGAGTGTTAAGGCGTGAACACTTAATACTCCGTGCCAAGGGTCGTGGGTTCGATTCCGTTGAGGTGATTTGAAGTCAAGGGATGGTTGGGATTAAGCTAAGAGAAAAAAAAAAATGTCAAATCTTCAGCAAAAATCTAGATTGGCTTTTTCGGCTGAAGTTTGGGAGCCTTCTTCAGCTAAAAAAAATAAATATACATAATTACAAACGGAAATAATTAAAAAAAAATATATGAATGAAAGTTAATGAGCATCTGGTTTATTGCTATGATAGATAATAGTTTTTAAGCTTTCCAAAAATGCTTAATTATTGATCATATTAGTCAAATATTAGTCAATGAATAGACAAGAAATAATTGTATTACGTTTTAGATATTAGACATAATTAATTGCTTTTTTATTTTGATTCCAGTATAATAAACCGTGGCAAAGCACTACACTCTGCTATTAACTCTCTTCATAACTTCGACCGCTCCTTGGAGAAGTTCCTTGCTTGGCTAAGCGAAGTTGAATCTGGGCTCGAAGCAGTTGAAGCAGAGGCTGACAGGGAAGGAAAGCCTTCACATCAGCTTAAGGTAAGCCATATTCCTCTCAACACGAGAAAAAAAATTTTCTATTTATACATATTTTTTTCTTTCTTACCCTGCCATATCACTATGAGATCTTGGTGATTCAAAACACATGCTTTCTCTCTCTAGTAAGTTAACTCTAAATGAAGCAAGTTTTAATTTTCTACTCAATGAAATTGTCATACATTCTAAAACTTGATCGTGATTAGTTTTGTCAATTATGTGAGTGCTGATGTTTGTTGGAGGATTCAAATTTATATTAAGTCTTATTTTCATTATGATCTAAAGTGCTAGATACACAACAACAAAAACTACATTTTTATTTGCCTAAGTATCTTTTTACTTAAAGCAAAGATGCGTGCATGTCTTTTGCTCTCCATGGCTCAACATCTCCTGGGATTGATGGCATGAGCGTATATAGGAAATAATTTTGCAGGGGGGGGGGGCTGAGACCATTTCTGGGGTATGTAATACTAAAAATTTATTATTATTATTATTATTTTTATTTATTGCTTGATCGTAGCGGAGACGATTAGCAAATTATTGTTATTTATGTTGCTTGACCGCAGCGATGGCGATTCGCAAATATGAAGATATGTATGGAAACGTCAGCCTTTAAACGTCGAGAGTTTTAGTAAATATAATAACTAAATAAAGAATAAATTATAATAATCATTAATACAATTTTGGAGAAAGTATAAGGTGAATAAATTTAGATAAAAATAAAACGTTACAAAATAATAAATAAATAGAGAAAGAAATAATAATTTAAAAAACAATAAAAGCGTATTTTAGTTAAATCTTGTGATATGTACCAGTGTTATGTAAGTGTTTAAATATTGTGTCCAAGTAATGGCTACCATCAGTCAGAAGTACTGTAAGGTCGGTAGGTATGTGTAAATGTTCTCGTCCTCTGCAGTCTGTAAGTAAATGTCTTATGGACAGTAGTTCGTTACACTGTCTACATATCGGTACGTCTCTTTTGGTCATTAGGTGTCCGTGAGTAAGTAGAGAATGGCCAATTCGGAGTCGGGTTAAAACTACCTCGTCTCTCCGATTATTTCTATTACTGGATGGCCATTCTTCTACTGTATGTTTAATTTGTCGCAGTTTATTGTCGTTTATGTTGTTCCATTCTGTCTGCCACTGCATTAGTATATTTTTTCTGCAATGTGAGGTTAGATCTTCGTATGTAGTCTCATGTATTTCTATATTCTGTAGTGCAGTGGCTAACTTGGCTTGTCGGTCAACATCTGTGCTTTGAGGAATGTCCACATGTCCTGGTCGCCATACTAGTGTTATGTACTTGTTCAAATTTTGAAGTTGTATAATTTCATTTAGAATTTTTGAAACCGAAGGGTGTGTATTATATGTATTCTGAAATGTTTTCAATGAACTCAAAGAGTCTGTAAACAAAATAATGTTTTCCAATTCTGTTTGTTCTATACTCCTTAAAGCTAAAAGTATGGCCTGAAGCTCAGCAGAATATGAACTAGAGACTGTTGCTAGTTTCAGTTGGAAGACCTTTCCCCCTACAATAGCAGCAGCACTGGTTCCATGCTCAGTCCGAGAGCCATCACTGAAAGAGAAGAGGCTGTCAGGGTTATTGTGGAGGATTTCCTTGAAAAGTAGTTTATAAATGTGTCTTGATGTTTCGTCTGATTTTTTGTAGTTTGTCAAAGTAGTGTCTATTTCCAAATTTTGTATTTTCCAAGGAGGGATGTCAAGGAATATGTTCGTATGTAAAGGTGTATTGGTAGTAGGTATGTCCTTGATCTATTCTTCATACCTGACGATGAGAGGTTTTGGTCTAGTACACTCTTGCATATATTTATTGTAGAATGGATTATTAAGAGCCACATTTGTGCAGGTAAAATTCAAATACTTATGCTTAAGGACGTACTTAATACATAACGTATCTCTTCTATATTTTAATGGAAATTCACCTGCTTCTACATAAATACTGCTTATTGGACTAGACCTGAACGCTCCCGTTGCCAGGCGAAGTCCTGTGTTGTGGATAGGGTCTAACATTTTAAGAGCACCGTCGCGGGCCGATGAGTATGCTACACAGCCGTAGTCCAGTAATGACCTGGTATAGGCACGGTAAAACTTGAGCATAGAGCATCTGTCCGCTCCCCACTTAGTGTTGCTTAGAATTCTTAGCAGATTTAATGATCTCTTGCATCTAAGGACAAGATCTTTTAAGTGGGGAATCCAAGTTAGCTTCTTATCAAATGTCAGCCCTAGAATTTTGATGTTGTCGCTGTTCTGTATTGTGGAGTTGTGTAATGTCTGGTTGGGATCTTGAAAGCTTCTTCTCTTTGTGAATAATACACATCTAGACTTTTCAGTGGAAAGTCTGAAACCTGTATTACTCTCCCACTGCTCCAATTTCTCTACTTGACAATTTAGAACTTGGGATAGTTTTAGCTAACTAAAACACTATTACCCTTCGAATAAAATATCTTTTATGAACCAAGTAATCTTATTTAATTTATTTTTAAAGGTTTTATGACACATTCTTACCAATCAAATCAAAAACAATTGGGGGGGGGGGGGAGAGCTGGAGCTTCCCCCCCTTATATATGCCCATGATTGAAGGTTCAATTGACCCTGCATGACTTTATTGCAATTATTAGTAAATGATAAGTTAATAAAATTTTATTTAACTAATGTATTAATAAGATTAGGAATTATAAAGTTTGAGTAGGTAAAAATACTATTACAATTGGTATTTAAAAATTGTATTAAAAAATACAGATATTATTGAAAAATTTGTCTCCAGATGAAAAAAAAAAAAGTTTGTGTACCTAAAAATACAAAAATTGCTTTTAGCACTTTCCTCCGAAGGAAAGTAGCTATTGAGGTTGGACTCATGACGGAATTTTTGAAAAATTTCTTCAAATCTTTATCGATCCTACCTAGTAGACACCGAAAATGACCCCTGTTAAAATTTATATATATATATATATATATATATATATATATATATATATATATATATATGTCTGTTAACACGATAGCGGCCAGAGTTTTTGTTTTTTCGTCACGAAACTTGGTATATAGCATTCAATTAGCAAACGATTGAACGAGTTCGTTAACCACCAAAGTCGGTCCACCGGAAGGGGGGGTTTACCCCGAACCCAAAACACTAATTTGACTATGTCAGCCGTAATATTTGTTATATTTCAACGAATCTTGGTATTCGTAGTGGTAATATAGAGAGAAAAGTGAGATATAAAAATGAACTAAATCGGTTCATTAGAAGGGGGGGGGGTTTACTCCGGACCCACAATACCAAATTCGCCACTACCAGCCGTGATTTTTGGTATATTTCGACAAAACTCGGTATTCGTAGTGGTAATCCACAGGTAAATATGTGTTGTAAAAATAAACTAAATCGGTTCATTAGGAGGGGGGGGGTTTACTCCGGACCCAAATTCCTAATATACTCATACCGGTCGTAATTTCTGCTGTATTGTAACGAAACGCGGTATACGTCGTGGCTACCTCATGAGAAAGAAGTGTTGTAAAAATGAGCTGAATCGGTCAATCGGAAAGCGGGGGTTTTATTTGTAATATATTTCAATAGAAAAGCCCGTCAGACATAGGTTCACAAAGCCGCCGCAAGGAGCGCTTTCTACCACTAGAGTGACTGTATCCTGTTCCTGCGTTAGATCAAAATACGATAATATGAGGTTTTTTGTATTTATTACGTAGTGTAATAGGTACCATGTGTAAACATAACTCTGGAAGCAAATTAATAATTGATCAGTTACTCATTACAAATTTAAAAGAGAACTATTCATGTTTTTATTTTATTTATGTAGGATATTTTAAGCAAATTGTTCTGGAAAGCAGTCTACACTACCCAAATTCTGAGGAAAGTGCTTAGTTATGCAGCTCCTGCGTGACAGACTTTTTTTATTATGCTTACATCCTTGTCCTGTATTTATTAAACTTATAATTAATTACAATATTACTGAATACAATTTTTTTTCTGCACTGATGTGTTGTTTTTAGGTGGTCAGAGGTACAACACCCCATGGTCAAAGGTACAACTACATGTTGTACCTTTGACCACTAAACAATTATTTGTTAAACAATTAATAAAAAATATTAAATGTAAAGCTAGAACCATGAAAAAATTAAATATGATAAGCAATAGAATAATAATTACAATGAAAAAAAAATGAATTTAGCTTTAATATTCAAGCCAAAAAAAAAATCTATTTTGCAAAGTGGTCAAAGGTACAACACCTTCCCCTATATGTAATGCACTCCTCAGAACGACCTACTTTCTGAACTCCTGGAAATTATCAACCTATAAAATGATCCAAAAACCCAAAAAATCTGTAAATTATCCTTCGTCCTGTCGCCCTATCTCCCTCCTTTCCATTTTGGGAAGAATCCTCGAAAAGCTTATCCCTATTCTTGAATCCTGTTTCCCTTCCCACAAAGGACCCCGCCCTCTATATTACCACTACGAATACCAAGTTTCGTTGTCGTCGATCTATATAAATTTTAACGGGGGCCATTTTCGGTGTCTACTAGGTAGGATCGATAAAGATTTGAAGAAATTTTTCAAAAATTCCGTCATGAGTCCAACCTCAATAGCTACTTTCCTTCGGAGGAAAGTGCTAAAAATATGGGTAGATTTTTATCTAACCTGAACAAAACCACATCACATGATGATATTTGGACAAAAATAAAGTTTTTGAGAGCGGTAACTATCCTCTTTCCTGGAACGATTCCGTACTAATTCCCATTCTGAAACCAGGGAAATATAACAAGCTGCAGTCTATATCCCCCCATTTCTTATTATCCCCCCATTTCTTTAACAAATTGTTGTTGCAAAGTACTTGAGCGTATTGTCAATAAAAGAATCCTATGGTTTCTCGAAACAGGTAAAAAGGTTTTCTGACTTTCAATGTGGATTTATAACACAACATTCAACAATGCAATATTGAGCAACATATTGAACTCATTCCTAAATAAAGAACAAATATTAGCTCTGTTGTTAGATCTACATAAAGCCTACAATGCTACCTGGAGAAGGCTAATATTTTTTTTTTTTTTTAAATATGTTTTAAATATTTGCCTATTATACAATACACTAAGTATTTTTTACAATTCTTATGATGTTCATGATTTGATGACATGAAGGAACGATAGGAAAAAAGCCCATTGGCCAAAACTTGGACTTTTATCTTAGGTTACATTTTCTTTTAGGGTGACTATTTACATTTTTTATATTTACATTATTTTACAAGGTTTGTTTACATTAGGTCTCTAGGCCATTTTCGCTTGAGGCGGCGGTGAGGGTTACAGGGAACGGAGGATGAGGACAAGTTGTTGATTAGGGGATTGTCGTGACCAGGCAAACAGGAGAGGAAGTTAAAGTATCTGGTTTTGGGCAGGGTTTGGACAAAGGGGATTTCTAGGTCGTTACTGATAGTGCAGTTTGAAATATAGAGAGAAGCATTGAATATTTTGCGGAGTATTTTGGATTGGACAGATTGGATTCTGAGGATATTGAATCGCTTGGCACACCCCCAGACTTCCAAGCCATATGCCCAGGTGGGTTGAATTTTAGTAGTGTATATATGTCTCTTGTTCTGTAAAGATAATTTTGAGCGAGAGTCTAGTAGTCTGTTTAGTAGTCTAAAACGTCTGTTTGTTTTTTGTCTTTTCTTTTGTATGTGTTGGCTCCAGGTAAGTCAAGGGTATGTCCTAGGTAGATAACTTCTGTTTTTTCACAGATTTCTCTCTGGTAAAGATTGATGGACGGGCATTTCGATCTTCAAAGAGTGAATGTTATTTGGGAGGATTTTTCGGGATTGATTTTAATCCGCCATTTTGTGAACCATGGTTCAAGCAGTTCGAGATGGGATTGAAGGTTTTTGGAGGTAAGTATAGGATCTGAATTCGATGAAAGGATGGCCGTATCATCAGCAAAATTAAAGAGGGTTGTGGAATGGTGGATGGGCATGTCAGAAGAGTACACAAGGAATAAGATAGGACTTAGGAGCCACCTTGTGGAGCAACAGCAAGCTGAGGAAAGGAGGAGGACAGAGATGATCCAAACGATACGTTAACGGATATCCAAGACAGATAGGAATTTATTGTTAGGTAATAGGTTGAGGGGAGGATTGTTTTGAATTTAAAAAGCAAGCCCTGATGCTATACCTGATCAAATGCTTAAGCAATATCAAGGCATACACCAGAGTAATACTTCTTCTGCTCAAAGGAAGAGGAGATGCAGTCATCTATTCTGTGGCATTGGTGGATAGTGGAATCGGATATTCGAAAACCAAAGGACCCCGCCCTTTCCGAATGGAAAATGGCTTTCGGTCAAATTGAACGAAACTATGCTCGTTGGATAGAGAAAGTCTTTCTGAACAAAAGTCTCCATGGGCACAAAACCCGAAAGTTGAAACTTTTGGGTATCCGAAGTTTTCCATTTTTAATGTTTGCAAAATCTCGAGATCTCTGGTTGGAAGTTTTCCCAAGCCATTTGGCCAGTAAAAAAAATACTTAATTACTTATATATGCCCATGATTGAAGGTTCAATTGACCCTGCATGACTTTATTGCAATTATTAGTAAATGATAAGTTAATAAAATTTTATTTAACTAATGTATTAATAAGATTAGGAATTATAAAGTTTGAGTAGGTAAAAATACTATTACAATTGGTATTTAAAAATTGTATTAAAAAATACAGATATTATTGAAAAATTTGTCTCCAGATGAAAAAAAAAAAAGTTTGTGTACCTAAAAATACAAAAATTGCTTTTAGCACTTTCCTCCGAAGGAAAGTAGCTATTGAGGTTGGACTCATGACGGAATTTTTGAAAAATTTCTTCAAATCTTTATCGATCCTACCTAGTAGACACCGAAAATGACCCCTGTTAAAATTTATATATATATATATATATATATATATGTCTGTTAACACGATAGCGGCCAGAGTTTTTGTTTTTTCGTCACGAAACTTGGTATATAGCATTCAATTAGCAAACGATTGAACGAGTTCGTTAACCACCAAAGTCGGTCCACCGGAAGGGGGGGTTTACCCCGAACCCAAAACACTAATTTGACTATGTCAGCCGTAATATTTGTTATATTTCAACGAATCTTGGTATTCGTAGTGGTAATATAGAGAGAAAAGTGAGATATAAAAATGAACTAAATCGGTTCATTAGAAGGGGGGGGGGGGGTTTACTCCGGACCCACAATACCAAATTCGCCACTACCAGCCGTGATTTTTGGTATATTTCGACAAAACTCGGTATTCGTAGTGGTAATCCACAGGTAAATATGTGTTGTAAAAATAAACTAAATCGGTTCATTAGGAGGGGGGGGGGTTTACTCCGGACCCAAATTCCTAATATACTCATACCGGTCGTAATTTCTGCTGTATTGTAACGAAACGCGGTATACGTCGTGGCTACCTCATGAGAAAGAAGTGTTGTAAAAATGAGCTGAATCGGTCAATCGGAAAGCGGGGGTTTTATTTGTAATATATTTCAATAGAAAAGCCCGTCAGACATAGGTTCACAAAGCCGCCGCAAGGAGCGCTTTCTACCACTAGAGTGACTGTATCCTGTTCCTGCGTTAGATCAAAATACGATAATATGAGGTTTTTTGTATTTATTACGTAGTGTAATAGGTACCATGTGTAAACATAACTCTGGAAGCAAATTAATAATTGATCAGTTACTCATTACAAATTTAAAAGAGAACTATTCATGTTTTTATTTTATTTATGTAGGATATTTTAAGCAAATTGTTCTGGAAAGCAGTCTACACTACCCAAATTCTGAGGAAAGTGCTTAGTTATGCAGCTCCTGCGTGACAGACTTTTTTTATTATGCTTACATCCTTGTCCTGTATTTATTAAACTTATAATTAATTACAATATTACTGAATACAATTTTTTTTCTGCACTGATGTGTTGTTTTTAGGTGGTCAGAGGTACAACACCCCATGGTCAAAGGTACAACTACATGTTGTACCTTTGACCACTAAACAATTATTTGTTAAACAATTAATAAAAAATATTAAATGTAAAGCTAGAACCATGAAAAAATTAAATATGATAAGCAATAGAATAATAATTACAATGAAAAAAAAATGAATTTAGCTTTAATATTCAAGCCAAAAAAAAAATCTATTTTGCAAAGTGGTCAAAGGTACAACACCTTCCCCTATATGTAATGCACTCCTCAGAACGACCTACTTTCTGAACTCCTGGAAATTATCAACCTATAAAATGATCCAAAAACCCAAAAAATCTGTAAATTATCCTTCGTCCTGTCGCCCTATCTCCCTCCTTTCCATTTTGGGAAGAATCCTCGAAAAGCTTATCCCTATTCTTGAATCCTGTTTCCCTTCCCACAAAGGACCCCGCCCTCTATATTACCACTACGAATACCAAGTTTCGTTGTCGTCGATATATATAAATTTTAACGGGGGTCATTTTCGGTGTCTACTAGGTAGGATCGATAAAGATTTGAAGAAATTTTTCAAAAATTCCGTCATGAGTCCAACCTCAATAGCTACTTTCCTTCGGAGGAAAGTGCTAAAAATATGGGTAGATTTTTATCTAACCTGAACAAAACCACATCACATGATGATATTTGGACAAAAATAAAGTTTTTGAGAGCGGTAACTATCCTCTTTCCTGGAACGATTCCGTACTAATTCCCATTCTGAAACCAGGGAAATATAACAAGCTGCAGTCTATATCCCCCCATTTCTTATTATCCCCCCATTTCTTTAACAAATTTTTGTTGCAAAGTACTTGAGCGTATTGTCAATAAAAGAATCCTATGGTTTCTCGAAACAGGTAAAAAGGTTTTCTGACTTTCAATGTGGATTTATAACACAACATTCAACAATGCAATATTGAGCAACATATTGAACTCATTCCTAAATAAAGAACAAATATTAGCTCTGTTGTTAGATCTACATAAAGCCTACGATGCTACCTGGAGAAGGCTAATATTTTTTTTTTTTTTTAAATATGTTTTAAATATTTGCCTATTATACAATACACTAAGTATTTTTTACAATTCTTATGATGTTCATGATTTGATGACATGAAGGAACGATAGGAAAAAAGCCCATTGGCCAAAACTTGGACTTTTATCTTAGGTTACATTTTCTTTTAGGGTGACTATTTACATTTTTTATATTTACATTATTTTACAAGGTTTGTTTACATTAGGTCTCTAGGCCATTTTCGCTTGAGGCAGCGGTGAGGGTTACAGGGAACGGAGGATGAGGACAAGTTGTTGATTAGAGGATTGTCGTGACCAGGCAAACAGGAGAGGAAGTTAAAGTATCTGGTTTTGGGCAGGGTTTGGACAAAGGGGATTTCTAGGTCGTTACTGATAGTGCAGTTTGAAATATAGAGAGAAGCATTGAATATTTTGCGGAGTATTTTGGATTGGACAGATTGGATTCTGAGGATATTGAATCGCTTGGCACACCCCCAGACTTCCAAGCCATATGCCCAGGTGGGTTGAATTTTAGTAGTGTATATATGTCTCTTGTTCTGTAAAGATAATTTTGAGCGAGAGTCTAGTAGTCTGTTTAGTAGTCTAAAACGTCTGTTTGTTTTTTGTCTTTTCTTTTGTATGTGTTGGCTCCAGGTAAGTCAAGGGTATGTCCTAGGTAGATAACTTCTGTTTTTTCACAGATTTCTCTCTGGTAAAGATTGATGGACGGGCATTTCGATCTTCAAAGAGTGAATGTTATTTGGGAGGATTTTTCGGGATTGATTTTAATCCGCCATTTTGTGAACCATGGTTCAAGCAGTTCGAGATGGGATTGAAGGTTTTTGGAGGTAAGTATAGGATCTGAATTCGATGAAAGGATGGCCGTATCATCAGCAAAATTAAAGAGGGTTGTGGAATGGTGGATGGGCATGTCAGAAGAGTACACAAGGAATAAGATAGGACTTAGGAGCCACCTTGTGGAGCAACAGCAAGCTGAGGAAAGGAGGAGGACAGAGATGATCCAAACGATACGTTAACGGATATCCAAGACAGATAGGAATTTATTGTTAGGTAATAGGTTGAGGGGAGGATTGTTTTGAATTTAAAAAGCAAGCCCTGATGCTATACCTGATCAAATGCTTAAGCAATATCAAGGAATACACCAGAGTAATACTTCTTCTGCTCAAAGGAAGAGGAGATGCAGTCATCTATTCTGTGGCATTGGTGGATAGTGGAATCGGATATTCGAAAACCAAAGGACCCCGCCCTTTCCTAATGGAAAATGGCTTTCGGTCAAATTGAATGAAACTATGCTTGTTGGATAGAGAAAGTATTTCTGAACAAAAGTCTCCATGGGCACAAAACCAAAAAGTTGGAACTTTTGAGTTTCCGAAGTTTTCCATTTTTGATTTTTGCAAAATCTCGAGATCTCTGGTTGAAAGGTTTCCCAAGCCATTTGGCCAGTAAAAAAAATACTTAACTATTTTTCGAAGACCTTTCGAACGACACAACATTTGACACTCCTAACCCCCCCCCACCCACGGGAGTGGGGGGAAGCTTTTTTTTGTAATTATCGTCTATCCATTATCATTTGAAGATCTTTTCGAAGGCAATACACTGAAACATTGCCTCACACCCTTACCTCACCCCCACCCCAAACCCCAACCCCACCCCACCCCACCTCTAGCTCGTATGTTTCAAAAAGAGGCCTTTTTTCGCAAAAAAAAAGTGTTCTGTTAACAGACTTTAACATTAGTGACCCTGAAAATGGCCGCTTGGATCATCTCTGTCCTCCTCCTTTCCTCAGCTTGCTGTTGCTCCACAAGGTGGCTCCTAAGTCCTATCTTATTCCTTGTGTACTCTTCTGACATGCCCATCCACCATTCCACAACCCTCTTTAATTTTGCTGATGATACGGCCATCCTTTCATCGAATTCAGATCCTATACTTACCTCCAAAAACCTTCAATCCCATCTCGAACTGCTTGAACCATGGTTCACAAAATGGCGGATTAAAATCAATCCCGAAAAATCCTCCCAAATAACATTCACTCTTTGAAGATCGAAATGCCCGTCCATCAATCTTTACCAGAGAGAAATCTGTGAAAAAACAGAAGTTATCTACCTAGGACATACCCTTGACTTACCTGGAGCCAACACATACAAAAGAAAAGACAAAAAACAAACAGACGTTTTAGACTACTAAACAGACTACTAGACTCTCGCTCAAAATTATCTTTACAGAACAAGAGACATATATACACTACTAAAATTCAACCCACCTGGGCATATGGCTTGGAAGTCTGGGGGTGTGCCAAGCGATTCAATATCCTCAGAATCCAATCTGTCCAATCCAAAATACTCCGCAAAATATTCAATGCTTCTCTCTATATTTCAAACTGCACTATCAGTAACGACCTAGAAATCCCCTTTGTCCAAACCCTGCCCAAAACCAGATACTTTAACTTCCTCTCCTGTTTGCCTGGTCACGACAATCCTCTAATCAACAACTTGTCCTCATCCTCCGTTCCCTGTAACCCTCACCGCCGCCTCAAGCGAAAATGGCCTAGAGACCTAATGTAAACAAACCTTGTAAAATAATGTAAATATAAAAAATGTAAATAGTCACCCTAAAAGAAAATGTAACCTAAGATAAAAGTCCAAGTTTTGGCCAATGGGCTTTTTTCCTATCGTTCCTTCATGTCATCAAATCATGAACATCATAAGAATTGTAAAAAATACTTAGTGTATTGTATAATAGGCAAATATTTAAAACATATTTAAAAAAAAAAAAAATATTAGCCTTCTCCAGGTAGCATCGTAGGCTTTATGTAGATCTAACAACAGAGCTAATATTTGTTCTTTATTTAGGAATGAGTTCAATATGTTGCTCAATATTGCATTGTTGAATGTTGTGTTATAAATCCACATTGAAAGTCAGAAAACCTTTTTACCTGTTTCGAGAAACCATAGGATTCTTTTATTGACAATACGCTCAAGTACTTTGCAACAACAATTTGTTAAAGAAATGGGGGGATAATAAGAAATGGGGGATATAGACTGCAGCTTGTTATATTTCCCTGGTTTCAGAATGGGAATTAGTACGGAATCGTTCCAGGAAAGAGGATAGTTACCGCTCTCAAAAACTTTATTTTTGTCCAAATATCATCATGTGATGTGGTTTTGTTCAGGTTAGATAAAAATCTACCCATATTTTTAGCACTTTCCTCCGAAGGAAAGTAGCTATTGAGGTTGGACTCATGACGGAATTTTTGAAAAATTTCTTCAAATCTTTATCGATCCTACCTAGTAGACACCGAAAATGACCCCCGTTAAAATTTATATATATCGGCGACAACGAAACTTGGTATTCGTAGTGGTAATATAGAGAGAAAAGTGAGATATAAAAATGAACTAAATCGGTTCATTAGAAGGGGGGAGGGGTTTACTCCGGACCCACAATACCAAATTCGCCACTACCAGCCGTGATTTTTGGTATATTTCGACAAAACTCGGTATTCGTAGTGGTAATCCACAGGTAAATATGTGTTGTAAAAATAAACTAAATCGGTTCATTAGGAGGGGGGGGGGTTACTCCAGACCCACAATACCAATTCGCCACTACCAGCCGTGATTTTTGGTATATTTCGACGAAACTCTGTATTCGTAATGGTAATCTACAGGTAAATATGTGTTGTAAAAATAAACAAAATCGGTTCATTAGAAGGGGGGGTTTACTCCGGACCCAAATTCCTAATATACTCATACTGGTCGTAATTTCTGCTGTATTGTAACGAAACACGGTATACGTCGTGGGTAACTCATGAGAAAGAAGTGTAAAAATGAGCTGAATCGGTCAATCGGAAAGCAGGGGTTTAATTTGTAATATATTTCAATAGAAAAGCCCGCCAGACGTAGGTTCACAAAGCCGCCGCAAGGAGCGCTTTCTACCACTAGAGTGACTGTATCCTGTTCCTGCCTTAGATCAAAATACGATAATATGAGGTGTTTTGTATTTATTACGTAGTGCAATAGGTACCATGTGTCAACACAACTCTGGAAGCAAATTAATAATTGATCAGTTACTCATTACAAATTTAAGAGAGAACTATTCATGTTTTCATTTTATTTATGTAGGATATTTTAAGCAAATTGTTCTGGAAAGCAGTCTACACTACCCAAATTCTGAGGAAAGTGCTTAGTTATGCAGCCCCTGCGTGACTGATTTTTTCTTACTTTGTTCAATGATCCATTGGGTTATTCCCTTCTTTTGTTTGTAATTTTGAAAGTTCGAATCAAATGGACTTCTACGGATGAAATTTAGCGCCTGTCTTCTTTCTCTGACTTCCTGTCTACATTCATATTTCCACCAAGGAACTGGCGTTTTTCAGTATTGGCTACTTGTTTGTGGAATGCTGATGTCTGCAGCTTCCGTTATTAATGAGATCAAGTCTTATATAGTTTTTATGTCTGTATTATGAAATTTTTCAGTAATGTTCTGTCATTAAATTTCCTAGTAAGCTTTTTACGTGTTATATCTTTTGACTCTGCTGAATCTGGGGTATGCAGTATTTCGTTTTATAAAGATCGGGAAGATACCTTCCATAAGCGTCACTACCAACTTCCCAAGAGAATCGAGTATATATGAGGGTGAATATAAAGTGACATCTATGTTGGATAAAGTCCGTGCTTGTGAGCAAAGTGAGAAGGTGAGTGTGTATTTATGGATATTAAGCTACCCTGTTCAAAAATATTTGTAAGTTGAGCCCCTTTGCTATTATTATTAGGTGAATTCCACATTTAGCTTAAAGCATTCAGATCTCCTGCCATAGAAGAGGCGTTGGTATTTGTGTAAGTAAGTCTTGCATTGCGTGTACGTCTATTGGTATAAGATAAACTGAGCAGACAGTAAGACGGTAAGGGATGTGTACTCCTACAGCTACAGCTTGGATAGTAGTCCTCAATGGAATTGCTTCACTATCTGCTACGAATAAAGCAACTCCTCCACATTCTTTAACCCCCAAGGTGTAATATCTCTAATAGAGAGAGTAACCATGAATGCTGAAGTTCCTACTGTATTGTAGGCGGGTCTCCTGAGGCATTATGATTTGTACAGCAGTGCGCTGCTAAATGCACCTTAGATCAGCAATATGTCTGAAGATCCCATTGATGTTCTCCCCAGTGGATCTTTTCACTGGAATTGTTTGAGGCTTTTTCAACATTGAATTGTTTTATGAGAATATTCTCAAGGAATTCCAAGCTTTTATTCATTGTTTCAAGAAACTCTGATAGTCTGGCAAAAGCATCACTTTCTTGAAGCGTCATCTTCACTTTTTGGGAGTACGAATCTGATTTTTGGAAGCATATGTTAATTTTTGCTTCTTTAAAGCTTATTTTCTGTGTGACCATTATTTTTCAAATTCTTTGGCATATACTGGGCAGGTTTTGACTGTTGTTCGATGTGCATCTCCACACATACAGAATTTAACTCTTGAGCAGTCACCGTAGAGGATCAGAAAGGTAGCTGATGTTTAGCCTTTCAGGGAGTGTTGAAGGTAGCTATATATAAGAGCTCTTACTTGGGTCTCCAATGCGCTTAATGGTTATCACATTTTGTTTATTTAGTCGTTGTTGAACCTCTTCTACTGATAGATTGCCTAATTACGTACGATAGAAGAGACCCTTGCCCTTATTAGGTGTCACTTCAATATTATAGTGCATTAATAGTTTTTTGTTGAAACAGCTTTGTGGATGCGTTACTGTTTGGGGAATCCAAAAATACGAGGCCACTTTTCTTAAGTTTTCTAACCTTTATATCCTCTGAAAAACTGCAGATCCATCCGTGTATATCAAAGGGACTCACTTCATTGAAAGTTTCGTTCTCATCATTAATTGTGATAATGATGTATCTTGGCCTGGCAACATTTGTTGAGTTGGAAGGTACACTTGAACGAAACCAGCCATTCTTTGATATATGGTTGTAAGTAGTGTTCTCAACTTGTGTTTCCATTTATATTTAGCTACTTTGAGGGTTGAAAGTTCCAGATAATTGAATTTTTTCCAAAGAGTAAACAATTTTAGGTTTTCTTCCCAAATATCAAACCAGCTCTTTTTTATGTGTGTGTGTTACACACACTTAACTTGATATAAACGATTGCATTATTTTAGTCTGGACGTGGCCCTACCCATGGAAATGTTTCTTTATTTAAGGCTAAAATTATGTATATATTATGTTGAGTTGCTCTTCAAATGGGGCCTAATACTTGTCATCATGACACATGCTTCCCTTTGGCAGTCGTACATTGGGCAACTGGTCAGAACGTGTTCTATGTCTATTTCCTCTCAGACAGGATGAAGATTGGATAGAATATATTTATGGATAAATAAAGAATGTCAGAAAAAGAAGGTGTAGGTCATCAGTGAACGGTCATGTGTTGAATAAAACTACATTTTATAACTTACCTAAATGAGTTATATTTATGCCAACGTTTCAGCTTGACATGCGAGCCTTCTTCAGTGCTATGGAGGAGAGGGAGTTTTGTCGAGGCTACATTTCTTTATCCTAGCCCATACATTTCTAGGCTACTCTATAGCCCTGAAGAAGACTTGGATGTCATGTTGAAACGTTGGCATCAATATAACTCATTTTATTTATTACATGTAGTTTTATTTAACACATGACCCCTTGATTTACTTGCAAGCTATTTTCCAGAACTCGTTTTGTAGGCTGTAACAGAATTTTTAATATTTTAAACAGAAGTTTTAACAAAATCGAATGATGTATCACTGAGCTTTGCAGTCCATGGCATTTTGTATCTTAAAATATGAACATCAAATCCACAAGTTGTGAACTCCGTAATAACATTTTTTCTTCTTTTTTTTCTGAGATTGGCAGAACCACCTGGACTGTCTGACTGAAAAAAAAAAGCCTATTAAAAAATTGATGTAAATGTTGATACATATAAATATGAACCACCAGTATGTCCGTTACCTATGTAGTCTGACCTGTAGAGTTGCCTACGTGTAAGGTGGACGTTATGAACAGGTTTCCTCCCTCTGAAGACTGGGAGGAAACGCGCTAAAATGAATAATATTATGTATAGGGTCACCCTTATAAATAATATTGTTTTTTTTTGGGGGGGGGGGCTTCTAGTCAGGTATTGTCGAAGGTGTTATTGTCCTTGTGGAAGAGGATTGCTTCTGTGACGCTAATGAGCTTCTCTACCAATAGTCTCCAGGTTCTTTCACCATTGTTCAAACTGAGTAGATCAAGCTGAGTTTCGATGAGTGTTGTAGAGATCTGGGTATTGCTTCTGGGGGAAGGGGTGTTTTTGGCACTCTTGTTTTCTTTGTTCGTCTTGTTTTTGGGATTAAACCAGAACTTTTAAGGCCACAATCTGTTGGGTCCCGTTTAGAATGTCCTCAGGGGGTTTTCTGGTTGTATTTGGTATTGCAATAGTCCCATTTTTGCTACTTTTTTTTTTTTTTTTTTTTTGGCTATTTTGTTTTCCTGTTCTTCTAAGTTTTTTTCTATGATGGATCAGAGTTTAGTCCCTGGCCCACCTTTGTTTAGATCATTCTTTGATGAGGGCTTCTTTGCATGCCCTCAGCTACAAGATGTTGTATGGTAGGCTCTAATTTGTTGTACATCTGTTCAGTTTTCCTTTAAGTCTTTTAAAAAGTGGTAACAACATTTTCTTCTGGGCCTCCTCCTTGTCTACATTCAGCATTTGATTTTCCTAGGAAGTGGTTTGGGGGCTAGGAACCTTAATTATAGTCACTAGTAGAAGCTGTGAAAGGAACATAAACCTTCACATGAACACAGACCTTGGCAGGGAACTGCTAATACTGAGTTGTTTATACTAAACCCTGCTTGGAAATATTCGTTCTTGTAATTTCTTTAATCCTCGACAGAAAGTCAGGTTGTCATCTCTACCAAACTCAACTTGCAAGAGAGCTTGTCTAATATTCATAAATATCTCTAGAATTGAAAAACTTAATCTTTTGCCATCAATGAAAAACAACATTTCCGAAAATTGAATCTATGTTTTCTCTTGCTAAAGTTATCTTGTCAAAATTTACACTTGCATCGTTTTTGTGGGAAATTTATTAGTCTTTCTGATGGTGGCGATCATTCAACCCCCCCCCCCCCCCCGGCTTCGAGATATTTAACAAAAATAAATATGAAATGACCAAAACTGCTACTGCTTGTTGACTTCTCCCCGCATAACCAAAATGTATATGTTTTAGTTTTAATGAAAGTGAATGATGTGAAAAAAATGCTTCAAGCGTGTACTACGTTTTTGTGTGCCCCCCCCCCAAAAAAATTGACTCCCTACTTCTAAGGGAAAGGGGGCTCCATTAAAGTTTTATTTAAATTTCGGTAAAAATGTGTCATCTTAGTTCTGAAAAAATAATTTTTAATACCGTAGCGTTTTAGATGGTTTACTACTCCAAATTCTTGATTGTTAGAATTCCATACCTCCCAAATTCAACTCAAAACTCCCAGGCCCCCGAAATTAATTCCTATATACGCCCCTGCTTATAACCTATTAACTGAAAACGTAAGCGCTACGATTTTTTTTTTCAGTATTTTGCCGAAAATGTCCCTTCAACAACTCAATCAAACCTTTGCCTATGGAAACCTTGACAGACATGTCGGTTTTCCTTCCCTATGTGAATGTGTTTGGAAAAACAGTCTCCCCCTGACTACCTCCGGTATATTGCAAATATTTTCCGAATGCTCATTCTGCTCGAACGAGCCTGATTTATTCCTTGTCCCCTGCTCCAGACATTTTCCTATTCCCCGATCTACCTTCAACCCTCTGTTGCTCTACAAGGGAGACCTGAAGTAACCCTCCCCTTTCCATAGATCAATTCTATCTTTTTTTTTTCTCTCTCTCTCTCTCTCTCTCAGTCTCTATCTCCCTCCTCTCACTCCCTCTCTCTCCCACAAATCCTCTCTCACTCTCCTTCTCTCCTCTCGCTACCGATTACAAATCAAATGTTATTGAATTCCTCGCATGCCTTGCTGACCAGCATCCAGGTATTCTAGGCAAAAATAATAAAAGAAGTTTCTGTATTATTACTTTCTTGGAATAATTTATTGTGTATATACAATACTTATTGGTGTAAAATTTAATTAATCACATTTCTCGCGATGCAGACCCATGTCTAAACCCCCGCCTGGGAGGTTCATTTCCAACCAGAAGTCCGACTGTCAGGGATTGCATCATCTCAGCATGCTTCCATAATTAGTTTAGTGTCATTTGAGATGCTTAGAATAAAAACATAATTACAGTTAATTCATTGATTGGGTTTGTGAAGGTAGATATAGTCAGGGTACCTTAATAAAACTACATTTTGTATAAGAAAATGCGTTTTATTTTTTTTGTGACATAAGAAAAGAAGAACTGACAGGGTTCAGAAATTATTGAACATCTGTGAGGCATACTTTTCCCTCCTATCATCGCCCTGATGAAGGCTTGAATTGCAGGCCAAAACATCGGCAAAAATAAAACACTTTAATTTAAAAAAAAAATTTAGTTTAATTAAAAACAGTAAATATTTTGTTTTCAAGCTCCTTGCTATTTTTGTGGAAACTTCCGGTTTTTCACGCTCGACGTTGCTTAACTTTGGTGATAGCGGTTACCCGTGTATGCAACGTTCTGTGGCCGTCCTCTTAGCCTGTACTACTTAGCTAAGGTGTTTTCTGTCGTAAGTTCTAACGAATCATACGTATCCATGAATCCTGCTTACATCTCTTAGTCCAAGATCTCCCAGGAATTTTCTCAGCGAGCCCTGAGATGAGAATATTTCTGGCGCCGGTGGGGATCGAACCCACCATCTCCCGCTTATGAATCTAGCGCGCTAGCCACTGGACCACGGGAGACCCCGATAGCTTAATAATCAGAAGTCCTGATCTGTTTACTCGATGCACGCCAAAGAGAATTGATATATCCACATGGCTGCATTCATCGCACCCAGGCAACATCAATAACTGTACGTACTTGACCACACTATAAGCCACGCGCGGCCAAAGACAATTTATTTATTTTAATTTTTTTACGAGGCATCGACGTCTTGGCCATTAAAGCCAGACAATTAACTATCACAAATTCAGTTAATATAAGAAGTCAGAAAATATTTGGGATTTGGCTAAGAGCAAAAATCAGATTGTCGTAAAAACCTGTACTTAAAATGTTTCTGCATCCTCTTCGGCAGCCTTCTTAAGCAATGAACGACTAAGAGATGAATAAGAGAGGAATACCAACGACAGCAGTTCAAGGATCATGGGGATAATTTGGTCATAGCTGCTATCTTTGGTTTTCCTATAAACAGAATGGTTAAACCAGTAAAGAATATGGTCTTTATTGGTATAACTATTCTGTTTCTTAATTATGCATTTGTGTTTTGTCTCTTATCTGAGGTTTTTATAATAATATTCTTTTCACGATAATATTCTTGTGTTTATACTACAAATATAGCCGATCTCGAAATCAATTTTAATACCCAAACGCTCAAAAGGCTAATTTTAATCTCACTTCTGACTCGTATTTTGTATTTTTATTTATTTTTTATTTAATTTTATTTATTTATTTATTTTATATATTTTTTCTCTCAAGAGTTACTGCCTTTATCGTTTTCCCGATTCCTACGTTGTTTCGTAATTTTGTTCATTATCAAATCTTGTATATACCTTATTCACAGTATCAACAACAGTGCTAAACAACTTCTCATTTTACTCCTTCTTTCACGAAGAGATTGTAAACAGGCCTTATATTTGTAACTACATGAACTGGCTTGTTCCAATGTATGTTATCTGTTATTCTGAAGAGTTTACAATTATTTGTTCCAATACAACTGGAAATGTATCTGTATAATTGTTTCGAGCACATCACCTTAGTTGCGATTGCTCATAAATAAATTAATTAAAAAAATAAAAAAAAATCTTATCTTAGGAAGGCTACCAAAGATTAGCCAAAACGTCCTTAATACAGATTTTTACAAAAGTCCGTCTCGCAGGAACTGCATCATCTTAGCGCGGTTCCGTTCATATCCCTAGTCTAATTTGGAAAGATTAAAATAGAAGCAGTTATTATTTTGGTTCCACCAGTCTTTTTTTTTTTTTTTAATTATTATAATGGCGTGTCAACCCTTAAAGTCACTAACGCCATTCCTGTGAGTAGTAAAGTCTTGAAAGGTCATGATTTACAATCTTACCTGGAAGGGTCGGCTACACTAGAAACTGACCCGCTAGTGACAAGGTCTTGGAATCTTGGAAATCTATATTTCTAACAATAAATTGTTTTTGTTATTTTACTTAACCAGTTTTACTGTCAAATACATTATCCAACTATAAGCAATTAAAAAATAACAAGAAATAAAACAGTCAAAAAGCTCCTTTTTCTCCGATTGACATCGCCTAATTAAAACTTTCTTCAGAACCTTTTTTGTAGAGCATTTAGTAAGCTTCTGAATGGTAATCTTCCGCTTCACAAGATTGTCAACGGTTTTCGAGATACTAACGAAATTATACAAAGTTACCAAAACTTTTTTTTTTCTGTTAATAAAATATTTTATTCTAACCCTTCCTTTACTCTAAACGTAACAACAATTTCAACATATTAGTGTTGATGAAACTCGAACATGCAGAAAATGTTTCAACTGTATCCCATAATTCTAAGTACCAAAATCAAAGACAAAGAACCCTCCCTAGGAAGGACGCTAGGCAGTTGAAAAGCTATATATCTTGGAAATCCATATCTCTACATTAAATTGTTTTTTCTTATTTTTCTTAACCTTAAGTTACGGGTCTCTGAAAACAAATAAATAATTTTTTTTTTTTTTTTTACGGCGCATCTAATCTACATCTAGGTCATTAGCGCCGACATCCAGGGTGTAGCGAGGAATTTTACCAGCGAGCCGTGGGATGATAAAATTCCTGCCGGAGGTTGGGAATCGAACCCACCATCTCCCGCTTATGAATCCAAGGCGCTAGCAATTAGACCACGGGAGACCCCGGTTCCTGTTCATATCCCTATTCTCATTTGAAAAGCATAGAATAGAAACAGATAATATTTTCCTCGGCCTTTGTTCAAAGGGTTTTATGGCTATACCTGGGGTCAGGTCCGCAAGACCCTAGAAACCTCTTCTACCAATACTTCATTTCATATGTTTCAATGAATTGGAAAATATAAAAAATTTTCACATATTCCTGTGTTCTTTTACTATAGTAATAATTCTACAGATAAAATCAATTAAAAAATAAAATAAAAAAACCAACAGCATAAAGGCAATTGAAAATATTCAAAAGACGTCATCGAATCTTTTTCTCTTGGCAAGCTATATTTCTAACAATGAATTGTTTTTCTTATTTTGCCTAATCTGTTTTATTGTAAAATACATTATCCAACTATAAGCAATTAAAAAATAACAAGGAATAAAAACAGACAAAAATAACAGTTCGAATAAGCAAAATCAATTACTTTAATGTTTTAAGCACTTATTTCTCCGATTGACATCGCCTAATCAAAACTTTCATTAGAACCTTTTTTTTAGAGCATTTAATAAGCTTTCTAATGGTATTCTTCCGTTTACCAAGATTCTCAACCTTTTTCGAGATATTAAGGAAAGTAAACAAAGTTACTAAAACTTTTTATGTCTGTTAATAAAATATTTTATTCTAACCCTTCCTTTACTCTAAACGTAACAACAATTTCAACATATTAGTGTTGATGAAACTCGAACATGCAGAAAATGTTTCAACTGTATCCCATAATTCTAAGTACCAAAATCAAAGACAAAGAACCCTCCCTAGGAAGGACGCTAGGCAGTTGAAAAGCTATATATCTTGGAAATCCATATCTCTACATTAAATTGTTTTTTCTTATTTTTCTTAACCTGTTTTATTTTCAAATACATTATCCAACAATAAGCAATTAAAAAATAACAAGGAATAAAAAACAGACAAAAAGAACAGTTCGAATAAGCGAAATCAATTACTTTAAAGTTTTAAGCTCTTATTTCTCCGATTGACATCGCCTAATCAAAACTTTCATTAGAACCTTTTTTTTAGAGCATTTAATAAGCTTTCTAATGGTATTCTTCCGTTTACCAAGATTCTCAACCTTTTTCGAGATATTAAGGAAAGTAAACAAAGTTACTAAAACTTTTTATGTCTGTTAATAAAATATTTTATTCTAACCCTTCCTTAACTCCAAACGTAACCAAAATTTCAACATATTAGTTTTGATGAAAGTAGAACATGCAGAAAATGTTTCAACTGAATCCCATGATTCTAAGTACCCAAACCAAAAACGGTATTCAAAAAATATTTTTCCAATTTTCTCAAAAACGGTTAAAGCTATCGTCTTGAAAATGGTTTCATTCGTTTTCCTAGCACAGGAATCATATAAAACGAGTACTTAGAAGCTTATGAACGCAAAAACGAAAGCGTTACGATTTTTTTTGCGCGAATTTCGCCCCAAACGCCATCTTCCAGTAGGCGGATTTTGCTGGTTAACGAACTTGTTTTCTAGTCGGCACTTGTTTCATTGTATCAACCTTATAAACGGGGTTCCTCCCTATGGGCGAGGGAGGAACCGCGCTAAAATCCTATTGATGTTTCCTAGCCGAATCCGAACTAAACCCATGCTGCTTATCACCTCGACGGCTAACTATCTACACCTCATTGTACAAATAACGACTACCAGTTATTTGAAATAATATTAAAAAACGAGTTAGTAAATCTTTTTATTAATTTCCCGCCCGTTGGAAAACAAAGATAACTTCTGCTAACCGCGGAAAAGTGGAGTGAACACCTTTTCATTTATGCAAATGCCGAGATCTATACAAATAAAAGATTAAACCATTTTTCACTGGGGGAGATAACAGCTCAAAGAGCGTATAATCATTTTTCTGTTCGTTTGTACTGAATAAACATTTGATTAAAAAAGAAACTACAGAAAAAAAAACTGCAGAGCTATAAAAGTTTTATCGTTCCAAAACGGCATTAGCCTGAAGTGGCAGAGAGTGGCTGTGGCTGATTATCATAAACCCTGTTTGTTGTTCATAATAACGCTTTAAAGAGAACTTGAATCGATACAATCTTTCCTTCTCTCTCTCTCTCTCTGCCCGGATATTATGTCGGCTTTTTATTACTTTAAAAGGGATTCTACGCTAATTACAACGGCTTTATTAATAATATATTTTCGCGGTTCCGTTTTATTCAAATATCTACGGGTGTCTGTATTTGATTCTTCCTCGGTGGAACAATAATGTGCCAGACACCGATCAAACTCAAGAATATCCAAATACCAAAATAATATTAACTTGAATATTTCTATAAAGAGCTTATGTCATAATATATAACATACAATGATACAGTGCATTGAATTATTTCCGAATACATTTATCATTAAACATTTCATTTTTGCACATATCAGGCACAAACTTTCGAATTAATTCAGAATTCTGAATAAAATATCTCCTGAGTTATAGTACACAATTATTATTTATTTATTTGTTGTTTTCCGCTTCATTGGTGATTTACACAAAGAATACTATCCTCTGAACTATTTATTCTAGGAAATCAGCATGGCTAATGTAGTTTTATAAAATTGTAACTGTGAAACAGTTTGTGTGAAGAGTTTACTGAAAAATTGTTCTTAGCACTGTAAAATGGGGTCAAATTAGTACAGTGTGATGAAATTGGTTCATATCTATACTGCGAGGATATTTTTTAAAATATTTATTTATATATAGGTATATATTTGTCTGTTCGCACCCTTTGGGCAAAGATCGACCACTTGGTTGTACCAAGTTGGTACCAATTAATTAAAAATGTCCCAGTAGTATAGGATTGTGGCAATTTCACCACACTGTACCCCATTTTACGGTATCTATGGAAGTATTATATTTTTTTTTTAAGTCAACAGTGCTTATAGTATTCAAATAAGATTATATGCTCATGTTTTCTTGAGGTAGGTCAGTGTATGTACTGCCTGTCATTACCTAAAAGTTCCTGCATATCATTCGGGATGTTAAAATTGAATCGTGACTGGCAGGCTTTATGTGTTCGATCGTAAGTTCTTAGTTACATATACCATAGTGGTTTATCTCTTCTTGACATAAGATATTCGTCAGAGTATGTTCAATCCTTAGTCTAGAATTATTTGTTCATGTCAGTTATCTCGTTCAGTAGACTAGAAAAATCTTAGTTGACTGTGTTTTTTATTGTCCGGAGTTTATTGTCAATTAGTTGTGTCCATATCGCCGTTCCACAAGAACAGCGACGTAATAGCGAAAACTTCAATTTTACAAAAGAGTAGAAAAACGATTTGCATTTGTATAAAACGTATACTTGAAAAGGATGTAAGTGACAGAAAATAACAGTATACTGAGTGTAAGTAGAATAAATGTTTTACTCATAAATTTCAATCCTTAAGTGCAGTTACATCATTGTTTCTCTAAAACGTTTCGTTGCTCTAGAAGATAAATTTTCTGCCTGTTGTTCTGTCGAATTTTCTCTGGCGGTCCTGGGTGGAGGTACAGTTAGTCCATGTTCCCCTGTTATTGTCTATGGACTTATTTGCATTTGACATATTTTTGCAGTTACTTTATTGTTCTTCCGGAAAGGCAATATGTAGTTCCGATGTGATTTTATTGTATTTTGTTAGATCTATTTAGTATGACATATCGATTATCGATCAGCTGATTATTTTTCGCCATATTGGATTCTTTCAGACCATGATCAGTCACGTGGCCGTACTGGCGGAAGGTTATCCTCCTCAGGTTGAGGCTGTAAGTTTTACATTCCTGAAGAGGCACCAATAAAGTGTAATAAAGTTGGTGAAACTGTGTGGTGAAGTTTTTATTATTTGACCTTCCGCCTAGCTCGAAAATACGAAGATTAAGGAAAGGGGTCAGTTGAAGAGTTATTTGTGAGTTTTATTTAATTATCATGAAACATTTCATCTTTGCAAACATTAGGCACAAACTTTCGAATCAATCCAGAATTTGTTATAAAATATCCCAGTTTAGCATTAAGCCCAGTTTACAGGAACCTCTTAGTACTTGCCATTCGTGCTTGCCACCCAAACACTTATGTACCTCCGTGTAATCTGGGTGCTTAGTGACAAGTAAAAGCCAACGCGGCAAGTCCAAGTCAATAGGAAGTGCCTCCATTTACTAAGCCACAATAAAAGCTTCCGCCACTAAGTTCCATTTTTCAGGAGGAGTAACTGACCAAGTAAGCGATTTAAAGAAAAATTGAAGATTAACATTATGGGATACACCAACATTAGGGATGATGCGAATCTTACTTTTTTTCTAAGGTAAGGGTTCCAAGGTCATGGAATTAATTAAAGGAAAATGTGTTCTCCTTAAAGTGCAGAAGAAATAAGAGCTGGTGGTTGTAGAGTTTCACCACCTGTAGCTTCCATCCCTACTTTCTAGAGCCTCTTCATTCTACAGCTCTCTCCTCGGTCTTCATTTACTTTTTACTTTTATTTTATTTTTTAATGGTCTACCTTCTCCTCCTTCCTACAGGAATCATCCGCATTTTAGTATATTAGTTTTACTCACGGTGAAATAAATCTATGATCATTGCGTTTTAGAATACAAACCAATAATAATTGAGAACGTAACTTTTAACTATTTAATTGAATGTAGTATTACATGATCTTCCTATAAATTTGCTTTGGTTTTATTTAATTTATTTGCCCTGCAATTAATACCCAAATAGCAGATTTGTGATAAAAATGTTTTAATCTCTATCTTCGAAAAAATAATTTAATTATAAAAAGCATTAAAGGATGAACAGATATGTTATCAGATAGGAACCCACTTATTCCTACCGAAGACGACAAGAATATACAATAAAATATAGTAATAACACACTTAACTCACAATTTCAACCAAGTCAAAGTTTCTTATCCCAGGATAAGACCTCCGATTTATACCAACACAAAACTAACATTATGGTTACTAATTACTATTAACTTTAAAATTATACATTTAATTTTTTATTTATTTCATTATTTTTTTTTTTATCTTTTATTATTTCTATTATTATTCATTTCGCGTGACCTACTGTTCATTTTCTAATTCTGATACTGACGCTGGGCTTATAATTTATAAATTTATGTCTTATTGTTTTTTATAAATTATTTTAGGGCAGATCACCCAAATGGGCAGTGGACCTCTTTAATTTAATAAATAATACTAATAAAAGAGGAACAAGTATTTGCTTGGGGATTAGGAAAAAAGCAAAGTCCGACGCGGAGGACCTGCATTATTTTTCCTGATGTGATAAACTTGAATACAATCTCTTACACAGGGTTTCCAAACGCTGAGTTTAAGGGTTTTCTTGCTCAGTAACAATATTAATCCAGTACAAATAGGTTATCCTGTGCCTATTACTCATGTTTACCAAGAAATCAGCACAGCAACGAATACCCTGATAAAGCGTTGGTGGACACATCCCATTCTTACCAACGGAAAATCTTTCGGTTGTATTCAACATGATTTATGTATTTGTATCATTGGCGTATATAAGGGGAGGGTAGCAGCCCCCCCCGAAATTTTGATTTGATCGGTAAACATGTGTCTTAAACCCCTTAAAAGTAAATTAAATAAGATCACTTAGTTCATAAAAAATATTGTATTTTAGGTTTTAGTTGGCTAAAACTATTCCAAGTTCTAGATTGTTAGTATTCCATACTCCGGAAATGGTACCAGCCTCCCCAACCCCCGGAAATTATTTCCTATTTACACCCAAGATTTGTATTGCGCGATACGCCACTGCATTATCTGGTCGGATACGTCCTGTAATTATATCATTATCGAAAACGTGTCGTACAATCGACTTGGTACAATATAATATATTGTCGACAGTCGCAAGAGAGGATTTTCGTCCGACCGGAAGTTGATTTATAAATATTACGCAAATTTAATTATAAATCAACTTCCGGTCGGACGAAAATCCTCTCTTGCGACTGTCGACTTGAGCACCGACAATAAGAATTGAATTCAGATTTGACGGCACGAGTGACAGGGTGTCATTTTGAATATTTGAATGTTTGCGCGCACTCTTGTTTTTGTGTTGTGTGTGAATCATTAACGGGATGTAATCATTGCGATTTAAAATTAAATCCATGTATAAGGTAACTATAAACCCCTAATTTAAAGATAATGAGGTTAAATGCGTCTCCCCGTGGTCTAGTGGCTAACGCTTTAGAGTCTCATGCGGGATATGGTGGGTTCGAGTCCCTCCGGTGGCAGCAATTTTTCTCATCCCAAGGCCCGTCGAGAAGGTTTCTTGCCACACCACGGATGTTGGTGCTACTGGCCCAGTTAAAAAAAAAAAAAAGGTTGATTATTTTAGCCTTTATGAAGTAAATTATAAATGCCTTAAGTGCTAAGGCGTATGCACTCCTTGCCTAAGGTCGTGGGTTGGATTCCCACTATGGCTGATGTTTTTTTTTTCGAAAAAAGAAAAGGTATCAGTCCAGTTATGACTAGAAAAGGTTAATTACCTATACATAATCGGTCCTAAAATTCGTTTTCAATAATAAATGGACGCTAAAATTTAAATAATGAAGTAAATAACCAGGATTCATTGTAATTTTCTAGTGAATGTTCGTTTTCGAAGAACTAACAAATTTTTCTGAAATTATTCATTCATTTTATTAAAAAATAAGATAGATGCTCTTCTTTTTTACCTCAAGAGTTATATTTTTCATTTTCAAAGATTACTCAAAATGTTTTCTACATAAAATAAGCAAAGGGTCATAAAAATAAAAATACTTTAGTATATTAATAATTTTATTTATTTTCGAAATTTTAAAAGTTTAGTGTCTAAAAGTGTTTTCTTTATTATTTATTGAACTTATGCCTATTTTGTAAATAATAATAATACCTGAGACAAATAAGGAAAATTAATATTTTTGTGTACCAAATTATTACTCTACAAAAATTTTTATATAAAATTCATGATATGTAAATTATCCCTGGTAATTGCTGTATTACTTCAACTGTGTTTGTTGCCTAGCATGTGGCTGTAAGTAAGCCGATGGCAGCCACTAGATTCAGATCGATAGCCCATGACCTTTGCTAAAACATGCTGAAATTTTCACGCTCCGTTACACTTCTACAAACCCTTCCGGTATACTCCGAAAATTGGATTTTTACAACTCACCAAATAAAAAAAACGCGTTTTCATTTAGGTCTAATCCTAGGTTGGAAGTGAAAAGCTTAGAATAGAACAATAATATTTTTATTTTATTCGAACGAAGCTAACCATTTTTTTCCGAATGGAACGATGCTAGAGCCTTTTAGCACTTTCCGAAGAAATGTAGATTGCACTCATGAAAGAATATTTTCTAAAAATGTCTTCAAATCGATCTTACTTACTAGGTACCGAAAATGACCTGCGTTCAAATGTATTTATATATATATATATATCTGTGTGTGTTATCACAATGCCCGCCAGAGTTTTTCCGGCCAGAGATATGATATGCGGACACAAATTACTAATTTTTTTTCGGCTACTGAGGCCATGAGCACATTCTTCTGTATTGTGTCGAAACATATACAGTATCGGTATACGTCGTGGATACAGAAGTATGTGTTATAAAAATTAAGTAAATCGTTTCATGAGAAGTTGTGGCTTACTCTGTAGCATTTTCAATTTGAACCAAGCCGCCAACCAGGTAGGGCATTGCTTGTTAATTCTACCACTAGAAGCGCTGTATCCGGGTTCTCCGTTATCCGGGTTATGATTGTAGGATGTTCTCTTTTTTTATGTGCTCAATTTTACTATTCATCATGCTCAATAAACAAAAAATGTGAAGCTTTTCTGGAAGAAAATTCACTAACAAAATAATACTTGAGTCAGCTGTACATAACAAATATAGAATAGCAAAACCATTTTTATTGTATTTACGTATTTATATAGGTTATTCTAAGCAAATCCTCCTGCGTAAAGTAGTGTTTGTTACGTGGCAATTGAATTGTTTCATTCCTATAAATTTAACGCTATCTGCAGGACTTGCCCATGCTGTTATATGATGCCTGGTTGCTTCACAAGTTATTTTTCCTAAATGTTAATGTTTTCAAAACAAAGGCGCTGTCTGTGCATATCGTCCTGAATAATACACAGTGGTTTTATAAATGTATTTATGTTTTACATATTAGCAATTCATATTGTTTTTGGTAAACCTGAAGGAGATTGTCCTCAACACCGATTTTCTTTAAACTTTGCACTATAACGTATTTTGATGCACTAAACACGAATCCGTTGAAAAAAATTGTCGTTCTCAATCAGGAAAGAAGTTATTTAAAAAAAAAGTTCACTGTTATGAAGGTTACAAACAATCGCATAAACAACGTACTTGTAAACTCGTGCATGCGCAATAGTCCTTAATGACGAATTGTAATTGGAATTAACTCTCAATTATTTATTTATTTATTATTTACCAACACTTATTTATTCAGAAACATTTTTTTAAATAATAAAACACTCTTCTAATTTCTTGTTTCTCCACTTCGTCTGAAGATGTCTAGGAGGATTAGTATAATGCCTTGGACGACTTCTGCGCATAGAATTCTTTTTATTTCTGCGAGTTGGATTGACTAGGGGTTTTGATGTTTTCTTGAGCGAGCGGAGCGTAGCGGAGCGAGCGGAAACGCATAGCAGATCTGCCCAAAAGCGACTGTTAACGACCAACTCAGCTACCACAGGTGAGTTTAAATTTAAATTCCACTTCGACCTTAAGGACTATTGCGCATGCGCGTGTTTACATATCAGCTGTTTACCCCGTCCTTTAGAACCCGCATAACAGTGAACTTTTTTTTAAAATAACTTCTTTCCTGATTGAGAACGACAATTTTTTTCAACGGATTCGTGTTTAGTGCATCAAAATACGTTATAGTGCAAAGTTTAAAGAAAATCGGTGTTGAGGACAATCTCCTTCAGGTTTACCTTGTTTTTTTGTTGCCTGATAAGTGTGATGAAAGTTATATTTTGACAAAACATAATAGTTTGCATTTATTAACGAATTATCGAGCAATATTCGATTGAACTAGTGATGGCAGTTGGAGAGTTCGGATCCCGATGAAGTATGTTGCAATTATGGCGTAACATTCCCCATTTCCAGATGCCTGTCATGCATTCTTGATTATTCTCATTCCGGCAACTCCACTCTCTGCCATTTCATCCCGATAGTGGGGGATTTAGGGAACCTGGCCATTCCTACAGGATCCGTAGGGAAAGGCTACGTAGGTCCAAGTAAAAAATGGCAATGATACACATAAGCAGAGAAATAGGATTTTTTTTTTATCCGAAACGTTCGAAATATAGATTTTTCTGAAAATCTAACATCTGTTAGCCGAATCCCAACCACTCTTTGTCTTCTTATCGATAATGATGTTATCTGCTACCAGTCCAGGCAATGAATGCTCAAACATAGTTATAGATGGAAATGTATGGAACAAAAGTTTTGACTTCACAACTTACTTTGGACTTATTAGGCTGTAACCTTTTAGCCGGGGGAGAAGGAGTTTTAGAAGGTCCCGTTTTTTGGGTTTTCATTTATATCTCGGTAACCCTGCGTACAAGCGACATGACTATTAAAATTAAATATTCTACAAGTTTTACTCAATCAAGTTTTTCGAGATATGTTTAGTTTTCGAAATATCCGCTCTTGAATGTCTGTCATTTTGGGGAAAAACAAACTTTTTGCTCTTTTTGACCGGATAACTCTTTAACAATGAATCAAAAAAATAAATTCGGTTTATAGGGTTGTAGAGCATTACATTCCCTTCAAGAATATATATAACTTTACTATTTTATGTATTTTCCTTTAAACGTTAAAACAGTTTAAGTGCACATCGTGAAATCTGGCGACAACTGTCGACCAATGAATCTTTCAATTTCTCACCATTTCCAGTCAATGTATTGTCCAACATACGCTCCATTATGTAAATATAGTGAGTACTGGATGTATAAATAGGACAAAATACATAATTTTGGGCCCTTTGACCAGTTATTCACACTCAATTAGATAAGATCTTGTCCATTATATTGGCAATGGTTTTGCTAAGACCACATGAGTGCGTATACAGGGTGTTTCCGATGGAAATCGCCATACTTGGGGGGTGTGTACGCCGACTGATGTGTAGTTGAATGAAGGAAAAATGTTTACTTGCATTAATTCCTTAGATATAGGCGTTTCGTGTTTCTTTGGTGAAACGCTAGTTTTTGACCATTTTAGTGCTATTTGCCGGTCATGCCATAGCGAAAATTTCTTTCTGATGACATTTCCAAAATCTGTATCAAATTTCCTATAAGATCTCATGTACCTAGTGCAAACATTTCTTAAATCAAATCCACAGCAGCCAACCAAACGAATAACTTATCACGAAATAAAGGTTTTTTATTTTTAATATTCCACGCCCTGCACGAACATTTTTTGGTTAGGTAGATGGTACTCTCATTTTGTTTTTTAATTCACAACAATTTACCCATATAAAGCATCCTTTTTTGGCCTTCAACACTTACTAACAAATTAGACATGGTAATGAAATAATGCAACTTTTCTGAGAGTCCCATCTACCTAACAGTGGACCTAAATTTGTCCTACGTCGTGACCGACAAATAGCACAAAGATTGCCAAAAACTAGCGCTTAGACGAAAAACACGGAAACGCCTATATCTAGGGAAATAATCCAAGTAAAAATGTTTCCTTTGTGCCATTCAAGTACAATACTTGCACAAACCCCTCAAGTATGGGCATTTCCTTCGAGACCGCCCTGTATAACGTTTAAAAGAAAATACATAAAAAAGTAAAGTAATATATATTATTTTAAAAATAAGATACATTTTTGTATAAAAAATATAGTTTTATTAATATACCTAATATATATAAGACGGAAACCTCATTAGGTATATCTACCTTCGCAATCACAACGGTCAAGGATCTCCACTATCCACATATTATTTTTAAGTTCGTTTCTTTTGTTTTGCTTCTGAAGTAGATAAATGATCTAAACGATTTGATGAAGACTACATTTTAATTGAAAGGATCCTCGGCCCGAAAATGAAGGCCGAAAATAAATAAAGTGTATTTTGGCATTGAGGTTGAGAAAAGTAAAACTAAACGGTAGTAGGTTGCCTAGAAAGGGGAGAAGGTAATTGGTAGCACTTAGCCAGGCAATTACAGGGATTGCTGGGAGGTTCTCGCTCCCTACCCTTCACCTGTCCTAACAGTGGCTAATCCTTAGTCTTTCTACTCCTACTTTCTCACCCACTCACCAGCATGCGTTCTTATACTTACTCGCTCTCGCTTCCTATGTTTATCTCTTTCTCTTTCTCTATACACATACTACAACTCAAAGACACATGAACCCCTTCCTTGCCTTATTCCTAATTTCTAGTTCGAGTTTCCACTCTTCCATGTGCCATGATTGGCCTACTTGGCCTGAAATATGGATTCAATGGGATGGAATAATTGTATTGTGAAAATTAGGTATTCATATCAGTTTGGCGTCAAGTCACAAATATTCAATATTTGTGGATGTGATTCACATAAACTCGCCACATAGAACCCAATAAATCAGAGATCGAATCAGTTATTTTTTTATCGAAAGAAGTTAAAATTTAACTGTTAGTTATTTTAGTAACTCCTTAAGATAAGTAAAAGAACATAAAAGTTAAAGTAATACTCAATGCGAAATTAATGTTTTCAGTATTTTAATCAAGGATTTTAGGGTTTCGTTGGTTTACAATACCTCAAGTAATGGGAAGGAAACAAATACATACTTCCATACCAATACCATCTAGCACTTATCCTACACCCCACAGCCCAGACACTCCAATAGTGTTGAAAGAGCCTTTTCAACCCTAAAATATATATCAAATGATTATAGATAAAATCTAAATTCTACCAAATGACAAGATAAATTATTATTGAAATTTAATTAATTCTTCAAAATAATTGAAATGCTCTTTGTTTAAAAAATTATTTTTGTTTATTTCCTGAAATATATTTGTTGAAACTAAACAAAAAATAAACATTAGTAGCTTTAATTTATTTCTTTATACTTTTTCCAATTAAGAATTGTAATAAAAATTACTTTAAAACTTAAATTTTTATGTTGAAAAATAACAGTAAAAAAAAACTTTTTTTAAAAAACGTTTAAACCCAACAAGTTATTTTCATACTTTTACTTTTTTTAAATGAGGATAAAAAAATAAGAAATACTTTTATAAAATAAAAGTAACAATTATTTTCGATCTCTGCAATAAACAGCTCTTGCCTCTCAGAAATCTCATGAGCAAGTGGCTGCTGATCTCTAGTAGCTTCTGCTCCTGGAATCCAGATGGCACTGGTAGGCTTGACTCAAAGGCGCGTTATTTAAATGTGGAGCTGGACGGGTTATTTGAATACGGACCAAACACTATTAATATTGTAGATTCGCGGTATGTAGTTAAAGAATAGTTAATTTAGCCTTCTTGTTCTCCTGTTTGCGAGGCTAATGGTATTTTTTGTAATGAATGGTCTCTCAATATGTGTCTATGTATGTATATATAAATATATATATATATATATATATATATATATATATATATTTGTATAATATAAGATATATATAATATAATATATATATATATATAACGTATATATATATTTATATTAAAAAGCGTAAAGGCCGATACCCTTCCTGAACATTCATTCAGCAGGCTCAAAAGACGAAAAAACTCAATTCATTGCAGGCGGGCCTCGAACCCGCATCTCCCGCGTTTGCCAATGGATCACAGGGGCAACCCCTATTTTTTATTATATCAATATTTTATTTAATTTTACTCTTTGTTAAGTACCATTCTTTTTCTTTAGCTTTTACATTTGTCAAAGAGAATTTATCTTCATATTTTATTTACAAACCAACAAAGTCATAAAAGTCGTCTATGTGTCTATAAAAAACATTTCAGTCTAATGCCACCAACATGAACATCCCTGCAAATATGAACATTGCGTGTGGTAACGAAAATAAAATAATACCTTTCCTTAAGAGCCTGGAGTTATATAAAAAAATATGAAGTAAAAATACACGCACTTGCACGCATATATATATATATATATATATATGCGTGCAAGTGCGTGTATTTTATATATATATATATATATATATATATATATATATATAGGTATGTATATCAGTCAGTCCCGTAAGAGGGCACAAGACCCCTCAGGAGGAGATTCTATTATAAGTATCTGACTCATGACCATCAGCACACAAGGGTGATAGTGTGGTCAGTATTATGCACCGGCCGCCTGATTTTTCCCTTTGCAGGTACCTATTAATAAATTAATGATAGGCTGAGTTGATCTTGGGACGGTTAGGGAGGCCCCTAGTTATACAGTTTAGTTATTTATAAACTATATAAATACCATGTATGATTGGATACATATTACGGGATTGTATTTATAAATAGTTTAAGAAAATACTTAATTTATAAATAATAAGCGGAAAATAAATAATAGAATTAATACTAAAAGCATTAACAACACTGATACATTATGACAGTAAATAAAAAATTCGCGACATAACAAAATCAGGCGACCATAACTTTGAAGTTGTTTGGCCTAAAACATAAATCAACAAACCAACCGACCGTAGATGTAACACAGAATTGACAGACTGCCAGAGAGTAAGGAATTCAAAACTCCAGAACTATAAGCAAGAACTTTAGCCAATATATGAACGCTGTTCTGACCTAACTCAAAAGAAAGGTCTAAATAACCTTATTTGATGACACTAAGCAATGTTGACTTTAAAAAAATATTATACTTTCATCGATACTAACTAAAATAGCTGAAGAAAGAGGAATATCTATAGAACAAGAACAGTGGACAACATGTGCAATTAGTTTCAACGTTCTAATTTTGGTAGGATTTGTTTAATGATTCAGTATTTATTTATTGTTTTATGTGTTGAGGTTTGATGATTATTCTTTGACTGTCATTAGGGATAAATACATGTGAGCTGCAAAACCAATAATTAATATTGTTTAACAATATCGCATAAATATAACGAAAATAATCGTACAGAAATTAATTAAATATAAATAATAGCCATACAAAATGTCCTTGATTGACATGACTTCTCATAAATAAACTTAACGCTTTAACATATGATTTTTTTTTTTTATCATGAAAAAATATAACGTCTAAAATCATCCAGTCCCTTTGACACACGTTGCTGCTTACGGGAAATTAAATATAATTTTATGCCTGCAGGCATCACGATGCAACAAAGGGTTAATATTTTCACTGTTGAAGTGACGACTTGCCGTATGGTGTTGTGGCTCGCAAGCAGGTCACCGAGGGTCACGTATTATTGACTCGGCTATGTAGTCTCGCAATGATGCTATTTTCATATCATACATTTCCTCCCACCTAATTCTATCATATTCAACTAAAATATGGTTGTTTGTTCAATTCATATTCTTGTCAAATAGGTGTTGGTTGTTGCTACAAACTTGCTAGTTTCCGTTTTAACGTGATTTTGTATTTTATAAGTCGGAGTGAGAAACCTGTTTCAAATGGGTCAAGGCACATGAAGGAATTAATGGAAATGAAATAATATTTAACTCTGCGGACAACGCTTCTCGCTTCTCCGAGAACAATGTATATTATAAATCAGAGTTGGGCAAATGTTAGCGGTCGCTAATATCTAATACCTTCCCGCTAATTTAGCGGTACTGATAAGAGCCTGAGCTAACGATTAGCGCATAGCGACGGCAGAGCGCTAATCGCTAATTTATTTATGAAATGTTTAAATATCGTGACAGCTAACAGCTTTAGCTATAGTTACAACATTTTGTCATCTCAAAGATCACTTCCGGTCTGCTCTGAGCAAATTCTACCTCACTCCTGTTCCACTTCCGCTTTAATCTAGATGATTTCCGATCACATCAATGTCAATTTCAATTACTTCCGGTCGTCTCATGCCTATCGCTGGGTAACTCCTTTTCGATCTGGGTCACTTCCGGGCTATTTTCACCACTTCCGATTACACTTCCGGTCGCTCAAAATGGCTTCCGGGTCACCGCTTGTTCACTTCCGGTCTATCATAAGAGCCCCGAAAGCCCAGGGATGCTTCCGTAAACGACTCAGGGATGAATATCACGTTAACTTCGGTGCATGCCCCAGGGGGCATGCACCGCTTATAACTTTAGGTAATACTGAAGTTAAGCGTCCTCAAAACCGATTTCTTTCAAATTTTGTACAATAACGTATTTTGATGCACTAAACACGAATCCGTTAAAAAAAAGTTCGCTTTCAACTAGGAAAGAAGTTATTAATCACTAACGTTCACTGTTACTAAGGTTATAAAAGTAGCCGTAAACAGCGTATTTGCAAGCACGCGCATACGCAGATATGTAACATTGGGAAACAGAGAACTCTCATTTGAAATGTTCTTAGACCATTTATTCAAAAAAAGCTAATGCCTTTATAATTATTAGTTCGTTCTAATTCGCGCCTACTAAACTTTAATTGTCAACATACTCTTATTTTATTAAAAAAATAGCAATGAAGTTGCACGAATTTATTATTCTCTTCAAACGTGCTCTTAAATATGAAAAGCGCTTAAAAGCATTTTTCTGTGCGATTAGGGATTTGTGTCACCAAACATCGCGTCTCAAGAAGAAGAAGAAAGCTAAGAAGAATGTCTAGGAAGATAAGAAGAATGTGCAGAACGACTTTTAGGCATACATGCTATGCGTTTCCTCTCGCTACGCTCGCTCAAGAAGACGTGAAAACCCAGGGGTGAGGATGCCCTTAAAATTGACAATATATTTGAATAAATGGTCTAAGAGCATTTCAAATGAGAGTTCTCTGTTTCCCAATGTTACATATCTGCGTATGCGCGTGCTTACAAATACGCTGTTTACGGCTACTTTTATAACCTTCCTAACAGTGAACGTTAGTGCTTAATAACTTCTTTCCTAGTTGAAAGCGAACTTTTTTTTTTTTTTTTTTAACGGATTTGTGTTTGGTGCATCAATATACGTTATTTTACATAATTTGAAAGAAATCGGTTTTGAGGACGCTTAACTTCAGTATTACCTAAAGTTATAAGCGGTGCATGCCCCCTGCGGCATGCACGGAAGTTAACGTGATATTCATCCCTGAGTCGTTTACGGAAGCATCCCTGGGCTTTCGGGGCTCTTATGATAGACCGGAAGTGAACAAGCGGTGACCCGGAAGCCATTTTGAGCGACCGGAAGTGTAATCGGAAGTGGTGAAAATAGCCCAGAAGTGACCCAGATCGAAAAGGAGTTACCCAGCGATAGGCATGAGACGACCGGAAGTAATTGAAATTGATATTGATGTGATCGGAAATCATCTAGATTAAAGCGGAAGTGGAACAGGAGTGAGGTAGAATTTGCTCAGAGCAGACCGGAAGTGAACTTTGAGATGACTAAATGTTGTAACTATAGCTAAAGCTGTTAGCTATCACGATATTTAAACATTTCATAAATAAATTAGCGATTAGCGCTCTGCCGTCGCTATACGCTAATCGTTAGCGCAGGCTCTTATCACTACCGCTAAATTAGCGGGAAGGTATTAGATATTAGCGACCGCTAACGTTTGCCTAACTCTGTTACAAATTATCAATTGGAATGTTAAAATGTTTCCTGAAACTAACGTGGAGACTTGGCTTCATATAGTTGGGATAACACAACAAACATTTCACCTCTAAAGATGTTTTTACCGCAAGTAAAACACACAAAAACCACTCACATTCCATTTACCACAAATTCATAATTATCAGTGCTGGGCAAAACTAACGTTAGTTTACTAAACTGACATTAATTCACTCTAACTAAAAATAAACTCACGTTATATGATTAGTTTTAGTTTTAGATTTGTAAAATTATTAATCATGTGTCGGAGTATTTTCTTAATAAATAGTTGTTTTTAGTTTTAGTATCCGTTTTAGCACTTTCGTCCGAAGGAAAGTAGCTATTGAGGTTGCACTCATGACGGAATTTTTGAAAAATTTCTTCGAATCTTTATCGATCCTACCTAGTAGAGACCGAAAATGACTCCAGTTAAAATTTATATATATATATATATATATATATATATATATATATATATATATATAGTTATATATAGTTATATATAGTTATATATGTGTCCGTTAACACGATACAGGCCAGAGTTTTTGTTTTTTCGCCACGAAACTTGTTATGTAGTATTCCCCCATCAAACGATTGAACGAGTTCGTTAACCAACAAAATCGGTCCATCCGGAGGGGGGTTTACTCCGGAGCCAAAGTAGTTATTTGACAATATCAGCCATAATTTTTGTTATATTTCAACGAAACTCGGTATTTGTTGTGGTCAACTGAAGAACAAAAATGTGCTGTAAAAATAAACTAAATCGGTTGACGAGAAGGGGGAGTTTACTCCGAACAGAAATTACTAATTTGCTCATACCGGTCGTAATTTCTGCTGTATTGTAACGAAACGCGGTATACGTCCTGTATATCTAATAAGGAAGAAGTGTTGTAAAAATGAACTAAATCGGTCTATCGGAAGGGGGGATTTACATTGTACTATGTTTGGATTGAATTGAAACAGGTGTTATTTATGTTTTTATTTTATTTATCTATATAGATTATTTTAAGCAAATTATTCAGGAATGCAATCGACACTACCCAATTCTGAGGAAAGTGCTTATTTATGCAGATCCTGCGTGAGGGACTTTTTAGTTTAAAAATTAGTTTAATTTAAGCAAAAGTGATCTTAATTTATGATTTTTAGGCTTTAATTAACTAATTAGTTTATTGCATACTTTGATTCAGAACAAGGGTAAAAAAATAGGTACGTAGGTATTTCTGTTTGAATAAAGAGTGTTTATTTATGAACTATAATGGGGGAAAATTATGTTACAACTTAAAACTGCAACTTTAGCCTATTTAAAACAAAATGAAAACTTATAAGCTTTAAATATATTTTAATTTATTCAATTAAATCATTCAAAAACGCATTGAAAATATCAATTCTTGTGTAATAATATAAACTAGTTCAGACGCACATATCATGCCAAAAAAGCCATAGGATAGTAAAAGTTAATGCAATTCTCATATATGGGTTACATTCTGTCAGTAATGCGTGTAGACCAATGTGAATTTTTATGTCATTGAATTGTCCATAGTTAGTAAGTATGTTTTTGACGGCCAAAGTCATTTTGGATAATTCAGGAGTTGGTGGTAGGTTCTTTCAATCGAGTAAATATTGAGTAAGTAGGGTGTGTCCAATACGAAGCCTGGTCAAAATTACTTCGTTAGAACACAATTCGTTTGACAAGGCTATCGTTCTATTTTTATTTCTTGCAATTTCATTTTCCCCTTTGTACGGCTTGTTATTTTACAATGTTTTGTTTAATTTCCTCTGTATTCTATAAACATATATTAAACCCAATATTGTCTCGAAATACTAATAAGTTGCACACCTACAGTGACGGGTGTAAAACCAAATTTCGAACAGGAGCAGATGCCATTGTTAACGACAACACTTAATACCTAAAACCATATCAGACGAACCTATAATTTGCACAGCTAAATTGCATGGAACGTTCAAGACAGAATAAATTACAAAACTACTGTTTGTACTGACTCCTTGCTCTTTGTACTAATTTCTTTGCTCTTCAAAGAAAACGTGCGCATCTCACATCCAATTATCTATAACATATTCTCGCTACTCTACATATTTCAAATCAACGAAAAATGCATTGTTATAGTCACATCAACCAACATGAATACTGAGTTCGATATAAGTTGAAAAATGTAATGCCTTTCATATTTTTTATAACAATTTTGAAGGTAATATGAAATTTAGGCATCAAATTATTATAAATGAAGACATTTTTATTTCTGGCAATATTTTATCTTAAAAAATATGACAAAGAACGACATCTGTGACGCCCATACTTCGAAATTAAGGTCTTAAACATTTTATGAACTGATAAAAAGTTTATGATGCTGAAAATTACCTAGGCCTTTGCTTACATTTGTCTGCCTTGAATTAAGTAAATAACCCTACGGGTTCACAGCGCGTATTTATTAGCGAACCCATAGATGAAAAAACTCTACGAGCTAAAAGTTGTAGTCGAAGCCTTATCTCTCTTACGTAGTAATTAGATACGTTATCCATTTACGCATTTATTATTAAACTATTTAATCAACCTATGCTCTAAAATATAATAAAATTAAAAAATAATTGAGTTTTACTTAAATTTTTATACATACAATCAAATTTTAAATTGGCATTCCTCTAGAACAAAAGTAAGAATCGTATTTATATTAATTTACTTGAAGTACATATTTATTTTTTAATCTATTTATTTTCCGTTATTTTATTTAGCATAGGCAATTAAATTTTTATTTTAGTATTTCTTTTTAGTGTTCTAAAGCCACGGGGCCAAAAGTAACAAATAAAAATTCACTTACTTTTGCCTCGTTAAGAAAAAAAAAAAACGTTTTTAAGAGAATGATTCAGTTCTATTTGTTTTTTAATATATTTTTATTTTTTTCATTTTCATAAATATTGTCATAATTTTCTTCATAGAAGTGTACAGTAGTAATTTGAATGTATTGGGCTCTTATAAAGAAGAAATTTGAACAGACTGGTGTATTAACGTACCAACCTTGCCGACACGAAAATAAAAATATTTTCTGCTTCCAATACTTGGTTTGGCCGAATTAATCCTGCACATACGCAGCCACATCCCCGCTGTAGAGGTGACCCCTGCCCTAACACATACATTCACTTCGGAGAGAGACATATTTTGACCATCAGCTGTCCCCTGGTTAATTAGCCCAGTATGTGTGGTATGTCGGCTTCCACGTGCGATTCCCTCATCTTCCTCTCGGACTATTAAATCCCCATACATCATGCTATTTCAAACTCCAAGCAGATTTATCAAGCCAACGTTTTACCGAAGCACTTTCATTTTAGAACGATAATTGCCTAGTTATTTTCTACTAGTTTCCTACTACTTTGGTGATCAAAACTTGCGCGCGCGCAAGAGAGAGAGAGGGTTTGGGAGGGGAGGGAGAGGAGAAGGAAGGGGGAAGATAAACCAAGAGAGATTATGTTGGGAGATCTTGTGGTGTTCCACTTGAACCACAACATGTGTCCACAGATTTAGATTACGCTCATGTATTTAGTTTTGTTCCTGACTAAACCAATTGACGGGGAGGGGTAGAGTAAGTTATAACAGGGAAATGCGGCGCTAAAGGCCAAAATTTATGTCGATGCGGCGTAAAAAACAAAACAAAATAAAAACAGGGAAATGAACAATTATTCTGTTAATATATTGGTTTAGTTCATTAACTACTTCAAAGCATAATAATAAATTTACCTAATGTTGACAACTGATGTTTAACATGTATTCAAGAGGAGAATATAAAATAGTCCGACTCCCAGGACCTCCGCATCATAACGCATGAAGCAATTATTTGTATTTTAGCGCGGTCTTTCCCTCCCCGATAGGGAGGACCCCGCTTATAAGGTTGATACAATGAAACAATCCGGAAGTGCCGACTAGAAAATTTCGCGTTTCAGAACCCCTAGAGACCGAAAATAACGGTGGTTAAAATTTGTATATATATATATATGTATATATTTATTTATATATATATATATATATATATATATATATATATATATATATATATTTGTCTGTTCGCGGATTTCTGGCCTCCCTAACGGTCCGATTTTGATGAAATTTGGTACAAAAATCTGTCGCCCGATTTGAAAGGTCAAGTTCGTTAACCAGCAAAATCCGCCCACTGGAAGATGGCGTTTGGGGCGAAATTCGCGCAAAAAAAATCGTAACGCTTACGTTTTTGAGTTCATAAGCTTTTAAGTACTCGTTTTATAGGCTTCTTTGGCTAGGGAAACGAATGAAACCATTTTCAAGGCGATAGCTTTAACCGTTTTTGAGAAAATTGGAAAAGTAGTTTTTGAATACCGTTTTTGGTTTGGGTACTTAGAATCATGGGATTCAGTTGAAACATTTTCTGCATGTTTTACTATCATTAAAACTAATATGTTGAAATTTTGGTTACGTTTGGAGTTAAGGAAGGGTTCGAATAAAATATTTTATTAACAGACATAAAAAGTTTTGGTAACTTTGTATATTTTCCTTAATATCTCGAAAAAGGTTGAGAATCTTGGTAAACGAAAGAATACCATTAGAAAGCTTACTAAATGCTCTACAAAAAAGGTTCTGATGAAAGTTTTGATTAGGCGATGTCAATCGGAGAAATAAGTGCTTAAAACATTAAAGTAATTGATTTTGCTTATTCGAACTGTTATTTTTGTCTGTTTTTATTCCTTGTTATTTTTTAATTGCTTATAGTTGGATAATGTATTTTACAATAAAACAGATTAGGCAAAATAAGAAAAACAATTCATTGTTAGAAATATAGCTTGCCAAGAGAAAAAGATTCGATGACGTCTTTTGAATATTTTCAATTGCCTTTATGCTGTTGGTTTTTTTTATTTTATTTTTTAATTGATTTTATCTGTAGAATTATTACTATAGTAAAAGAACACAGGAATATGTGAAAATTTTTTATATTTTCCAATTCATTGAAACATATGAAATGAAGTATCGGTAGAAGAGGTTTCTAGGGTCTTGCGGACCCGACCCCAGGTATAGCCATAAAACCCTTTGAACAAAGGCCGAGGAAAATATTATCTGTTTCTATTCTATGCTTTTCAAATGAGAATAGGGATATGAACAGGAACCGGGGTCTCCCGTGGTCTAATGGCTAGCGCCTTGGATTCATAAGCGGGAGATGGTGGGTTCGATTCCCAACCTCCGGCAGGAATTTTATCATCCCACGGCTCGCTGGTAAAATTCCTCGCTACACCCTGGATGTCGGCGCTAATGACCTAGATGTAGATTAGATGCGCCGTAAAAAAAAAAAAAAAAAATTATTTATTTGTTTTCAGAGACCCGTAACTAAAAAAAAAAAAAATGAACTGGAACCGCGCTAAGATGACGCAGTTCCTGCGAGTCGGACTTTTTTGATCTTTCGTTAAAAAAATAAGATAAAATCTCAATGAGAAGGAACATTTATGGCGCCACAACAAGATCAAGACCCTCAGCATTAGATCATATACCTAATCTCTGTTTGAAAAAATTTCCGCTACATTTAATAATTTCTGCCGATATACTGTACTTTGAATAAAGAAAAATATTAAATTAAATAAGTCCATACATTTTCTAAAATGATTAAACTTTGTAAGAATTGTGTAAATTTAATCTTTTCTCATGAGGACATTAGTTAGAGATATCCTTGTTAATCCCCTCTCTTGATGAACCTGTTCCTCCCACGTGTTCTTGTATTATCTTGTAATTAATAAACATTTCTCCCTGGAGTTTGTAAGTCCTACTTAATGTCGGTGACTTTGTAGGATTCAACATGTTCTTAATGACAAATTCAATTATTTATTTTTATGACCTTTAGATTTAGTTCTGGTTTGATTAAGAATTTTATAGAATACATATTATTTATTAATTTAAATTTTAACGTCCATTTATTGACAGCGAATTTTACAACGGGTTATTTACAGTTACCACCCTTTTCTAGCCAGTATAGGACTGATGACTTTTGTGTTTTCAAAAGTAAAGCCACCGCCCCAGAGAATCGAACCCACGACCTTAGACAATTTGAGCATTCGCAAATTAAATAGAAGGATTCAAGATTTAGGATTACCGATGTTTTTAATGACAATTTAATTATTTATCTTTATGAAATTTTTTAGTTCATTTAGTTTTTTTTTTTTTTTTTTTAATTCATTCAGAATTTTATTGAATATGTACATTTTAGTTATGGTAGTATTTTATTTACAGATTTAGCACTAACACAATTAGAAAATTAACAAATTATAAAGTAAAATTCAAAATGATCTTATTGACAATTTTAATTATTGATTTTCATGAACTTTTCGAGTTGATTTAGTTCTTATTTGATTAGGAAGTTTATAGAATACATATTATTTATTTGTCTATATTTTAACTTACATTTATTGACAGCGAATTTTACAACTGGTTTCTACAGGTTACCATCCTTTTCTAGTCAGGATAGGACTGATGACTTTTTTTTTTTTTTTTAAGAAGGTATTTTATTGAATACATTTTAGTTATGCTAGTATTTCATTAAGAGGTTTTGCTTTAACACAATTAGAACATTAACAAATTAAATAGTAGGGTTCAAGATGTTCTTAATGACAATTTTAATTATTTATCTTTATGACGTTTTCTCGTTGATTTAGTTATTTTTTGATTGAGAATTTTATTTAATTCATATTAGTTTTGGTAGTATTTCATTATGCGATTTTTATTTTATTTTATTTTTGGTACTTCTTCATTTACGCTATGAGCGCATAGCCACCTAAAAGTTGCCATACTTTCTTAACATCCGTCGTGCATCGGTGCATTTTTTCAACGACAATGAAAAAACTCAGCCTCCTGCTGGCGTGACTTGAACCCTTATTTCTCTTATAAGAATTAGGAGTTAGCCACTCGACCACGGGGAGACCCAGTAACGGTTCTGTATATCTAATAAACGAAATCTATAGAAGTTTTTGTCTACACACTGTTATTTTTATGTAGAAACGTTATAGAAAAATTCGTCTAGAGAATTCCTGGAGCTCAAAATTGTGGAAAATGAAACATTCAAATTTATAGAAACATGGAAAACTCATTTACTTCCTTCACTTTTATGAAATCCTTGTAATATTTGGCCTAGATATGAGGTAAGGTTGTATCCCGGGGAGGGATGTCTGATGGACGATGACTATGAGATATAAGGGGTAGTTGGACGGAAGGCGATTGGACGAAAAGGGCTTGTTGGAAGGGTTTACACGAGGTGTTGGTGTAAGCCCTGTCGAATTTATCGCCTGGAAAATGAGTTATGCCAATGGTATTGGACGCACCTCCCTCCTATCCTATCCTTCTTCTCTTAGTATTCACCTTCTTCAAAATTCATGATCTTATTCCGTTCAACGATGGACGCCATCTCCGGTTTTGAGGAGTATTTTTCCCACATTCTGACCAAAATTTAGATTTTACACATGTAACATAATATTCAGTTGTATATTGATTTTGTTTTGTACACTAAAACTTCTGAGGTCAAAAACTTATTTACACGTTTTCATTTGATTAGTACCTCAACCAAATATTTGGTTAAAGTTTTGATCAAATAGATGGGTTTTCTAAAAATATCCAATGTTTATGAAATAATAACTGGAAAGTGTACAGATCTTACACCTTATTTACATAATGTTTTTTTTTAAAAATGTTTTATAGCTGTGTGAATTTATTTGGCAATCTAATCCTCATTTTTTGCCGCGTTTTAGTAATTTTCATGTAATTTGTGATAATTATTTAATAATCGTGTATCCTAGTGTTACAAATAAACAAAAAAAATTCGTAAAAACATTTATCCGAAGACTGATTGTTGAGCTGTGTGGTTTAGTAACCCTATTAATTTGGGCAGCCTCACTTTAATTTTTTTTTTACTTTTACTAATTCGGCATTCATTTTTATTGCTTTTCATAGACATAACCTTATTCTAGATTTGGGAGGACAGAATGTGTTAGGGATTTGTACCTACTATTGTGACAAATGCACACTCTTGCTTAGACCTTATCTCAAAAGTTACGAGTTTTAGCGGTTATTACATTGTCATGATGATCCTCGTGAAAAAATTCGGCGCGCACTGAAGATATTATCTTCCAGTGTTGTTGTTCAACGATGCATTAGGCGTGCTAGACCTTCACTAGACCTACCAGCCATTTCATCAATTTAATGGGTACATGCAAAGAAGAAAATCAGATGGCCGGAGCAGAGTATTGACCACCCAAGTGTGCCGTATCAGATCAGTATAGTATCTTCCCTTTTGGGCCCCCGGGCCTTGTTACGGGGCTGATGAATATATATATAAATCGTCAACATTGTTTTTATATTGTCACATTCCCCTTCTTGTATGCAACATTCCCTTAACATTCAATTTTGTGTACCAGCAAAATCGGTCCATCTGGAGCGTGAGCATACTCGAATTGTTAATATCTTCGTAATTTTTTTATATTACGATGGAACTCTCTTTACGATTAATTTTATTTATTTATTTTTTTGCGGTAAATCTGCATCTCCGCTGTCAGGGCCGGGCTATCTATAGGTTCCCACCCTTCTCCTAAATATCAATGATATAGCAGGGAATTCTTTCAGTGGGCCCATAGATGAAAGTACTCAACCTGCTGTAGGCGGGACTCGAACCAACGCATCTCCCGCATGAAAAAACTTGGCATTAGCTCCTGGTCCTCGGTGGACCCAAATTCATTATAATATTATGAATATTATAGTTGCCGAAAGCATGCTTCTTCCAGTTGTACTTCTTGCCTCGAAACGTATGAATTTAGGATATATTCGAGATATGTTCTTAATTCACAAAAGAAAAACATTTAACATGATAATATCATGTTAAGATATTTATCTTTTGTATATCTAGTTCATATGTTAGTAAGAAGACTTTCTGAAGATGGTGACATACCCAGATAAAGGCAGAAACTATTAAGGATGATATAGATCCTTACCAGGGTTTATGTAGGAGAGAGTTAATGTCCAAAGGAGGTTTTGCGCCCATATAAGGGCCTTAAATTTGGAAAATAGCGGAAGACATTCTTTCTGGCTCACCCCGACCCAATGCCAATTTACACTCCACTAACTTCTTCCCAGATTATGGAAATTACTTTCATATTATTTATAACCTTACTTTTAATATGATAAAACATATTTATTGTTTTTGTTGATTCGTCCTATCCCTTAAAATTTCCTTTTTATTATGTTTTGTATTATGGTTGTCATAACTTGGGCTCAAGAAAAAAGTTTATAAGTACATTTAATTGCGTTATCATTAATACAAATACACTTTTTTTTGTCTGTATGTCTTTTATATTTTTATTTTGACAGCTAAGGTAGCTTTATATCACTTTGAAGGCCGGTGACACGACAGTGTTGTCATAGTTTTTTTGGGGCAGACTATTTTCACACTAACATCGTTCTTAAAACCTACGGTAGTCGAGTGTTCACATACTCTAGCGTTATTAGCTGCACAAGTAATAATGTATTTTTTTCTCCTTTATTTTATTTCATCAATGAACACTATTCTCTAAGTACTTTTTTATGTACACCATTATCCATTATCTTATCATACATTTGCTCGTATCTAATACTTTTTTATGTACACCATTATCCATTATCTTATCATACATTTGCTCGTATTTAATACTTTTTTATGTACACCATTATCCATTATCTTATCATACATTTGCTCGTATTTAATACTTTTTTATGTACACCATTATCCATTATCTTATCATACATTTGCTCGTATTTAATACTTTTTTATGTACACCATTATCCATTATCTTATCATACATTTGCTCGTATTTAATACTTTTTTTGCGAAGGTAGGGATTGTCGGGGTTCGGTCGTACAAACAATCCCTACCTTCGCATCATCAAAGGTCAACGATCTCCACTCAATAATAATTTTTTTATTCTCTTTTTCAGGTAAGGTGAACGAATATATTCCGTCCTCCTGCTGTGTAAGTCTTTAATAAAATTTTCATTAGCTTAAGATTAATCATATTTATACGTTCAGGCAATAGTTTTGGTTTCAAGAGCATTATATTTTTTTAATGAGGAATAAGTTGAAAAGAAGATTGGAAGCATTTTAAATCAATCCTTGTAGATTTCCACGTTACTCAATGTTTTAAGGTCAGCTGGATTGGATCGTATCGATGTTTCACCAGACATACTGCCGGCTTCCTCAGAGTTTCTGATAATGAAAATAAGTTTCAATCAGTATTTATACGTATGCGAATCCGAATAGTCGACCCTTCCAGCGCTATCGGTACCTTGCCTCCAATCAAATTCTCTCTCTTCTACGGAATAACGGGTGTCCGTAATATTCTCAGCCTATATCATCCATCTTCTCTATTGTGCTTATGTGGGTGTTTGATAACTTAACTGTTTATGGTATTTTCGATGCTTGAAGAAACATCTGTTTTATCGAACCCTGTGGAGTGATTTTGAATGTTATGGGAGTCTTTTAAATATTATCTTCCCCTTTCCTTATAAATTTCTTTCCGTCCTTAATACGAATTCATCCTTGAACTTCGAGAATAGGTAGACGATCTATTTGTTGGCCGGTTATCTTGTTTTGATACCATATTTTTCAGTACTTAAACGATTTTAGTGGCTTATCCCCTCTTTAGTCCATTGAATTCTATTTAACAATACCAAATGGAGTAGTATCAGTTTACAAAAAAAAAAAAAAAAAAAAAAAAAATGATTATAATGCCTAAATGTACTGCCAATGACCCTCCCGGGTAGAGGCAGAATAATTTAAATAAAAATAAATAAAATAAATGATTTCAGCATACAAAAATATAGTAAATCAGGCGTATCACTGTATTACATGAACGTCTTAGTATTTCATTTCCAACCCTGAAAAATGTAAACAGGTAACATTCACTCTAAACCGGAGATCATGTCCCACAGTCTACCTCAAAAACACTCCACTACCAACATCCAGCGAGGTTCGATATCTAGGATTATACCTTGACAGCCGACTGACATGGAACCCTCACACGAGACTGAAAAGACAAGAACTGAACAAACGATAAGGACTACTTAAACGACTCCTTGGACCTTCATCTAAACTATCGACACAGAACAAAATTACGATACATAAAACAATCATCCGGCCAATATGGACATACGGACTCGAACTCTCGGGATCTGCAAAAACATCCAACATCAACAGAATACAGGCATTCCAGTCAAAAGTCCTCCGTAAAATTGTAAATGCCCCTTTCTATGTATCCAACAAAACCCTACACAATGAACTCAACATCCCATTTGTCCTTGACCTCGCTAAAACCCGTTTCCAAACGTTCCACTCCAAATTGTCTTACCATCCTAATCCCGTAGGTCAATCCTTATCTTCCCAATACCATCCAGACAATCCTCCCAGGCGGCTTAAGAGACAATTTACTTGCCTGATCTTTCATGATCAATAAAATATTTATTAAGACACCTCTGGAAGTGCCAACAATGGTTGGCTTCTTCCAAAGTTTGTATTTTTTTTTATTTTACTTTTGCCAGTTGTGTCAACTTTTACATAATATCTGCATCAACATACTTGATCATTGTACTGTTAACCTGTACAGATTTCAAATAAATAAATACTAAAAAAAAAAAAATAAATAATATTTCATTTCGTTGATAACTTATGAAAAACGAAATCAATCGAAAAATAATAATAATAAAAATACTGTAAAAATACACCGAGTGAAAATAACGAATGATAAAGGGATGAGTGTAAAAGGACGGAGGGGGGCTTTATAGAGATAAAGACAATGGAGAGGGTTTGTGTTGAACAATGAAGTAACTAACATTACTAACACATACAACACCTACTACTAACATACTACAGCGTCGAGGCGCACTTCCGACCGCAGTCCATTGTACTAAAAGACCCGAAACTCTCCTCCTAGTAATCTGGCTCTATCGTTTGTTATCAAGGAAGCTACAGCATGCTAACAACTCTCTACCAATTGATGACATCTTCGCTTAATTTCGGTTATTAATATTAATGCTCGCTAGAACTGGTTTTGTATTTACTACAGACCGAGGTAACGATAATGATAGTTCATATGTATTAGCACATTCCTAGCATATGTCTGTTAACACTATAACGGCCACAATATCTGTTATTTCGTCTCAAATATTGGAACAAAACATTCCCATAAAAAACTATTCGATGAGTTCTTTAATCGCTCCTTCGATAGTGGGAGCTGGAAAACCTCACAAATCCAAAACAAATTAGTTAAAGTAATTTGTATTTCCTTGCATACAAACCCTCACTCTTGTATACAGTGCTGTCGGTAACGATGCATGATGATAATAAGCGAAAACTGTCCAACAGTGTATATAAACGAAATCACTAAGTACAAAACAAGAGGTACCTCCATGGCGGAACACACTGCTAACCGGATCACATCCGGTCGGGTTATAGTTCCGATACAGAGATACGCTCCATGGAGATACGATTCACAGAGTACCAAACATTTGGTCCTCCGGGCCGGATGACCACCATAGAGGTACGCTCCATAAATAGCTCTTGAAACTTAAGTATTAATGTGTCGGTAATTTTGACTTGCAACGACGGCCTCTTATGGGAATGATATATTGTGAAAATAAGTGCTCTGGGTATATAAGGACCATTTACAAAAAAAACACTGGAAAGGGAGATGGCACTACGCCACTAGTAGCTAATATATTCTACATATCGTCGATACAAAAGCAAACTAACGAATATGAAAAAATGCATCTTTCATTGTCAATCTTTATTAATTTCTGCTGGACTTATTTTCGGCAAATTCTTCAATCTGACTTCACTCTATTAAAGGGAAAGTATTCCACTACCAAAAGATCAAATCTGCTGAATATTTGACTGTCCAAAAAAAAGTAATGAATAAATGCTTTTCCACTCTGAAAATGATTTGCTTATTCGTTAGTTTGCATTTGTATCGACGATATACTGAAAAAGAAGACAAACATGTTGTTTTGAAAAAATGAGTACATATGTAAATTGTGATGCAACATCCCAAGCATTTCAGTTCTTCCGAAGTTATAATTGTAACCTTAAAAGTAAGAACGGGCTACACGTCCTGTTAGAATATTCTCTGATGATGTTCTGTCATCCACAACCACTCATACAATGTTTTCTTCGCTTACACAAGTCCCCTATCAAACCAACCAGCAAAATCCAGAAATCCTGAAACAATACCTAATAAATCCTAAAAATTCGTGTTGCTTTTTTTTTTTTTTTTTTTTTTTTGTTTCGGTTGTTGTATTTAGTTCCTAGTTTTTCTTGTTCCTTCAATATAATATTGAATGAGGTTTTTTTTTGGGCGATAAGTAATGATAGATCGAAATGATGAAAATGAAGTCCCACCTGACAGAGATCGGCTGTTATCGGTTGGGAAAGGAAGCGGACCTTGGGTATGGGAGCCAGCTCCATCTATCGGCGAACGTATTAATTATCGCGTAAATCACTTATATGTACGACCTTCGGAAGGGCTGCCCGGGTTCCAGATTTCTCTTAATGTCCACACTATATTCGTGGATGGAGTATCAATAAAACTGTGCTGAAGCGAAATTCCATTGTTCAATCTAATTCAAAATACTATTTGGTTAAAATTTCTTGTGTCAAAAATTAGAAAAAAATCATTTCATACATAGGATGTTTTTGTAATCCTAAACCTCGTGCTATCATATGTGAACGTAACTCTGGTTCGGGGCCAGATATTGTGAAAATATCATATTCATGATCAGACGACGCTCAAGCCAAATAATGTGGTCCGTTTAACGCTCCATGTGATGATTCCTGATTCCCTGGTTTTTTGGTACCCAGGTCCTCGAGAACTCTGACATCACAATTCCGATTCCCAAACAAAGACACTCTGAGGCTGTAGAATGTTCGGCATAAACTCTTTTAAATGAAATCATACCCCACCTGATATCTTTCTCTCTGTTTTCCCTGTAAACCCAAGTATTTGCTCCCTATATTTAAGTTAAGATATTTAAAAAATACTTACTGTATGGACAAGATATTTGCTCAAATTCCACAAATTGCGTTACCAATATGATTAAAACCTCTAAATCCAACGCAATCGGAACAGAACATTAAAAATGTGAGGACATGGCGAAATAGTCATTTCACTGTAACACATTGAGAAAAAAAAAATGTCGATTTGAAATTAGGAAACCTATTAGCCCCTGGCTGCGGGAGAGTAATTGTATAATTGCTTCACTTAATAGAGAATTAACTCGAGTTAATCGAACTGACGCGGTGTAATTAGGTGTGGTTATTGTAGGGGGAAATGATGAAGACTGCTTCCGCTTTGCTGTTTGAGAGACTTTTTTAAGTAGACTGGGCATTATTTTTTGCTCCTAAGCTTGAGGATTCTTAAATAAATCATAAGAAAATATACCTTATTATAAAGAGTTTGTTGTTAACATACAGGTTAAGTGCAGGTATTGAAAGGTGCGTCGGTAACAAATCTTGAAATCTAAGTTCATCTGCTTACGAGAAATCTTTTCTGTAAAGTGAAGACTGTTCCCCGGATATACCAATGGTCCTGCACTAAATTTGGCTTAGTATATTTTTTTCAAGTTTATTACTTCGAATGATTTGTAATCTTTTTTTTTTTTACTTATTAGTACAGCAAGTTCTATTATTCAGCGTTTGGCTGGAGAGAAAGGTTTTCTTTTTTTCATTTAAGTGAAACTAATAATTAGTTATTATGATTATGGTACACATGTCCCTTCGAAATAATTGCACATTGTACAAAATTAGCTAACCAGTTTTTTCTGTCAATTATATATCTGGCTAAGGAATCAAACATGTCTAGTAGGGGTTGGGTGAGACTTGTAGATAGATGGGTTAGTAGAGCAGGTACATAAACGGTAGCGTGTTAGAGAGTGTGGTGAGGAATTCAAGAAAGGAGTGGTACGTTTTTTCGAACTAACATTCCCCGGTAGGGACTCTAAAGAGCGGAAGGATGGGAAAGGGGAGTCCAAAGATATAAAAAGATGTTTGGATAGAAGAGATTGGCAAAGGTCTGTACTGATAGAGAGTGACGAGCGAATTCAACTCTTGGCAGTGTCAGAAATTAATAGATAAACAGGTAATTAAAAAAAAACCAAATGATAGTGTAATCATAAATCCTGAATAGTTTTTTTGTTACTTACAAAGTCCATAACTTAGATCAAGAATTATCTTAAGCTCCAAGACGTCAAGTATTCAATTTTGTAAAATTATTAATATTTTCCTTTCTTGTGTAGTTTAATATATTGACGTATAAACGTTTATGGCAACGTATATTGTGAAATATTCAACAGAGGCAATCCCTTTTAAAATCTAATAGCACGAGAAGTTTTAATGGTATTTGAGGATTCAGTCCGCAGAGTAGAATTCGAGATTTGTTTAAGAGGGAAGTTAGATTTAAACGGGCGACTTAAGTGAAATTTGATATAAGACGTTTAGGAAGAGGTGAGATATGAGGAAGCTGATGTTTACCAAGACTAAACAGATTATGAGGGTATGAGTTAGAGCGAGAGAGAGGGGGGTGAGGAGTTAGAGCAGCATGCGCGCCGCGGGGTAGCTGGCCCAGTCTGCTTCGCGATGTCCCTCAGGCACAAGCTCCGCCTCCTGCTCCGGCGGCGGTCCCTCTACGTCGTCCATCCTCTCTGATGGAGCAGAAGAAGAAGAAGTCGTCCCCCTTCGGCTTCCTCAAGGCGAATCCTCTCTACCGGAGCGTCAGCGGCAGGCTGAGCAAGTCCTTAAGTAACGGCTCCATAGTCAGATCCGCTGAGGATGACGGCGGATTCTCAACATGGAACGGCGGGAGCAGTGTCCGTCCGCAGGTGGTCGTCAAGTCGCAGTCAGCTTACACCTTGCCGCCGATGCCGCCTGCTTACAAGCCGCGTAGACCGCACTCGTGGTCTCAGCCGCAAGTCGTCACACAGCAACAGACGTCGCCTGCTGACAGCGGATATCGCTCACTGCCTCCGAACGATTACCGGCTCAAGGGGGGCGGGTTCTCCTCTCTGCCTCCTCGTCGTGGAGGACTGCGGCCTCCTAGGCCATCTCCCACCTTCCATGGCACTCCTTTCCACGCCACGCCGGCCTCCTTCAGGCATCTCGATGACAAGTTAGCCCTTCTCTTCGATATACTCGACACGCAAGAGAAGTTTGCCAAGGTAACCTCAGTAGACTCATATTCTCTACACGTAGGAATCCAATCAAACAGGTACATCTCCTTTCGGGTACTTCCGTCTGTGGTATCATAAATTCTTCGACCTTACCACTTCTCAAAAAAGAACAAAGATATGTTTCTTCGCAACTTTCGTAAAACATGATTTGGTAACAATTGGTGCCAATTATATTAAGATTTCAACCCAACACAACGCAAAGTCGAAGCTACCAAAATCCAGTTTAATTTGGTATAAAAAAGCCGGATGTTCTGTAAAATATACATAGTAAAGAATTGCATTAGACTGAGTTGGAGCTTAAGAACATAAAAATTGCAAATGGAATATGCTCTGGCAGAATAAATATTGATTAAATCTGAAACCCCAGGTTTGGACATGTTTTAAGTTCTTTTCACAAATTAAGAAAAATCCTATGTGACATTATTACGGCCCCAACATAATTATTTGCAAAGAGGGAACATTATTCATGGCATTTTAAACGTGGTGGTCGAATGCGTTTATGGCACCACAGAATTCAGGAAACAAATAATCTTGCAACCATCCTTTCTTCCAATGGATCAATTAAATGTTTCTAAAATATTAGAAACATTAGACCTGTTCTTTTCAAAATTGTTATGTAATATCAGATGAGGTACAATATAAAGCATATATAGATTGCTAATTATTTTTTTAAAACTATATTTTAAACTATACACTCACATTTGAAAACATGTTCTGAATAACCAGAGGCTTCAAAGCATATAACAGTCATTTCCAAACCTCTGGTTAGGAAATAATTGAATCAAATATTCGTCCTAATGCTGGTTCATTGGACCATACAGGTATTACCTTGAAGGAGTGAAATTGCAGTAGTTGCGAATCACTTATACATAAACAAATTTTTTTTTCTTTAACTTATAACTTTTATTTTTATAAGTACTAAAGCGCATAATATTTTATTTCATAAGCCATTCGTCATTTTCTGGACAAAATTTTAATTGTGATTTCATAGCAGATATTTTTCAGTTTGATGCAGGTATCTAACAAAGCAAACTTATTATGAGTGGGATTTAATCCATATCAACATATTTTCCATGCCTTTTTCCTCTGCACGCATTTTAATTACTTTCTGTCATGTTTTTCTACTGTCTTGAGCATTATTTGATTTTAAGGTTCGGTTTATAAATTAAGTCTTTGCAGTGAATTTTAGGGCCTCAAAATATTTCTATTACTGACATGAGGAATATAAAAATTCATTTTTCGTCAAAACTATATCATTAATCCAGTTTTTGCTACGTTATCACTATTAATGGCCAATAATTGATATAATTTTAACAATATGATATTTTATGACCAAGTAATAATAATAATTATTACTATTGATATTTGATTATATAGTTATAAAAATGTATGCACTTAATTCATCTATTCAGGTTGTAATTTATTTATTTACTTCATTTTTTATGTATAAGACTTTACAATTTATTTATTCAGAACGTTTTAGTATTGCCGATAATATTGTATATTTCGGGGAAAAATACCAATGCATGTTTATAGTTTTTTTTAAACAATAATTAGTAAGTTAGTCACTTGCCTTTAAGAATGTGTTAGTCAGCTTGTGATTAGTCAATAGCGTATTGATAAAATATTTAAGTCTGGAATTTGCATTATTGTTGTTGTTCAAGTACGTAATAAATGCAATTTTAAATGAGTAATCCTCGTCAGGCCCGATTTGAACCATCAGATAAGGATCTTTGTACCAGAGTCTGTTTGAGTCTTTGTGTTACTCAAGAAATGAATTATTTTTTCATTCTTTATGAAGCTAGGCTGGAACTCTATTTTTTTTAATACGGTGCATCAATTCGAGGCCATTAGCGTCATTCCTTCATCATGCAGGGTGGATCAGGAAATGTATTCAATGTGCCCCATCTCCGGCATGAGAATCCAAAGCGATAACTACTGGACCACGGGGAGACCCCTTGAACCTAGTACTTGCCTTTTTAGGCTGCCGTTGCTTGTCGGTTAGGCTACTGAGCTTCTTACAAAAGGATTTCAAATATATTTGTATGTGGCAGAAGATAAAACTCGACAAAAAAAAAACCCTCACTCTCTTAGCTACTCATTTATTTCGCTCAACATGTTTCCCGTTCCAATACCTCCTCTTCAGGAGCTCTTAAAATAATGTACAATGTAGGGTTCTCGGTGGTGTAGGCTGTAATTGTACATTACTTTAAGAGCTCCTGAAAAGGCGTCATAGGAACGCGAAAAATGTAGTGCGAAATAAATGAGTAGTTAAGAGAGAGGGTTTTTGTTCGAATTTGACCTTCTGCCACATATAAATATATAAGAAAACTGGGGTCACCATCTTATAAAATAAAAAGGATTTCAAGTTAATTTATCTAAGAGAGCCTAAGCTTGAGGTAGGCAGCAAATTTAAGCTAGTGTCGGTCCCCTTAGTAGTGTATTTACTCTAGAGACTTATAAGATTGTCTGGTTTCACATAAATATAAGGCTGTGCCTTCTATCTTAAACATCGGCTCCGATATGAATTAACCTGTCACGCTGTGATATTAAGCCCAGGAACCCATTAGGCCAGGCACCCGAGCATAAAACGGTTGGATTTGGGCTCAAATCCCGCCCTGATAAGACACTTTTTGAGGTTATCAAGAGCTTAATAAAATCTACGTTGTAGGTATAAGTATCGAAATATTAAAAGGCTAATCGGTCGAGAAGAAACAGCAGATTCTCATTTTTTTTTTTTATTGAGGCATAGATATTTAGCTGTCGAGGGTAAAATCAGTCAGGACTTATTTGGGATTCGGCTCGGAACAACAATCAGATTTTCGTAAAAAAACATATTTTCAACGTTTCTGCATGCCCTTTGGCCGCCTTCTTCAGCAATGAATGCCTAGGGAATGGAGGAATAACAAAGCTAGCAGTTAAGTGACCATCGTGAAAACATTTTCCATATTCCATCTCCATACCAACCATATTTTCATCATGGTCAATCAACTGCTAGCATTGGTCTTTCTTCCAGACGTTCATTGGCGAAGAAGGACGCCAAAGAGCTCACCGAAATGCCCAAAATATGGGCTTTTCGGAAATCTGGTGGTTGTTCCTTAGTATTCATAGAATTCTTTTCACCTATTATTTTTTATGGATGATATTGTTCGGCTTAAGTTGCATGCATCCATCGGGGCTGTCGAGAGTGGAAAATCTGTTGCTTATGGAAGTCGCTGCAACCAGTGAACGAACAAGGTTTCCAAGAAGCGGTTTATGAAAGTTTCCTATGAAATAAGACACCTCGTGTACGTAGGATTTCTTTTTATTCATTGAATTGTAATGATTTTATAACCGATTTTCGACGGATTTTTAAATAGAAAATGAATAATTGTTCAAAATTTTCGAAAAAATTGATATTTCTTAAAACTCCTACGTACTTTACTCGATTTAACCTTCTTCTTTTGAAATAATTCTAGTGTTTCTCTTCTAGATAAAAAAAAAATGCCGACTGCAGACGATCGATCACCCGTGAAAAAAGAGGGTTTCCGTCACTGTTGGGCATTATTCGAATAAAGTATTATTCGAATGATTATTCAAATAAATATTTAGTGAATGATGAATAATTCACTGAATTATCTTATTCACAAAGTACATCATGAATTATTCACAGAATTATTCGTTATTCATTATTCATTATTCATCATTCTTATTATTTATTTCTAGTTGGTCTACTGATTAATCCTACTCAAACACACACACACATATATATATATATATATATATATATATATATATATATATATATATATATACATATTGCCGGCTGCCAACATCATAATAAATCTATCATTATTCACTAAAATATGTTTATTCTGATTAATCATTCGAATAATTTGTGAATAAAACTTAAACTTCATTCACAGAATAACGAATAATGAATAAAAGTAATTATTCTTCATTCATGAATGAAATAATACATTTATTCATTAATCTTTATTTATTTTTTTTTTTATTTTTTTTTTTTTTTACGGCGCATCTACAACTTGGCCATTAGCGCCGCCATTCATTAATCTTTATTCATCATTCTGAATAATATTTGCCCAACACTGGTTTCCGTTCGTCAGGCACAGCGCCGTCATTTTTTATTTCGAAGAATTGAAAATATTTTTTTTTTTATACTTTAACACGCATATTAAACGTTAGATATAAAGAATTGAAAAATATTGATTTATTTGTTATTTAAGTAAAGATGGAATGGTTGGGATTCGGCAAAAAAAACTCAATACGATTTTTGTTAAAAAAATCTATATTTTGGACGTTTCGGCTACTCATTGGTAGCCTTCGTCAGCTAAAATGACAAAAAAACAGAAATTAATACAGAACAAAAATAATGTTTATAATTGTGATAAGTAACAGAACTATAAATACAATTAACTTATTATAAAAGAACAATTTCGTCTTAAATTCTTAGAATGAGTAGAATGAAAATCAATAGAAACAAAACAGAAAAATAAGAAAAAAAGAAATTGATTTTACAAAGAAATAAGAAACTACAAACCAATGAAAACTATAGTAGCTAATAGTAACATTAATTAATTTTATTTTTTTTTTACAAAAAAATAAGATTTCTTATTTCTTTGTAAAATTAATTAAAAATCATATTGAGGTTTCTTTAGCCGAATCCCAACCATTCCATCTTTACTTATCACCTCGACGGCTAACTATCTAATCATCATGATATTTGTTATTTATAAATTCAAGAATATGACTTTGATTTTGATCGAACAAGGCAGTATTACACGTTAAATAACCATATTGTGCGATCATGAAACTCATGAGTAATTATTTTTAGAGATCCTAAAAAATTGTTAATTTTTGGATGCTTCGATAATAAGTATTATTTTTTAATTAATTTGATTATTGTAGTGTTATCCTTTAATTTCTAAATTTATGTTATAAAATATTGGCTCTGTCCATTTTTTGTAGATTTATTTCCCTTGAATTAAATGTACATTAGTAAATACTTGTGATTTTGCTCGAATGTGAGGAAATGAGCCGTGATCCTAAGAGAAATATTGCAAAGTGTTGTAAGAGTTAAGGGAAGAGAGTTGTGATTTCCGCTCGGTTTGTTAGTGATTTGAATGCCTCGCATATTTCTCCCTCCGTCCAGAGTTGGGCATAATTTTATTTATAAATAAAAATACGAATTTATTCGTACTTCATATATTTGTGAATACGAATATAAATAAATTCGTACTTCATATATTTGTGAATACGAATATAAATAAATTCTTATTCATAAGTGTGAATACGAATTTATTTTTATTCACATATATTAAATATAAAAATACAAATTAAATTTTATTCGCAAATTTTTCTACGAATAAAAATAAATTCACAGAAAAAATTGTAAATAATCACAAAAAATGTGAATATTTACAAAAAATCAAGTGATTACAAAAAAAATCACATTAAAATATACGAATAAAAATTTATTCACATTATAATTTGTGAATAAAAATTTATTCACATTATAATTTGTGAATAAAAATTTATTCACAATAAAATTCGCAAATAAATTATGGATTTATTCGTATTAAAATGATATTACGAAAGTTATTGAAGGTGCCGATTTTTTTAAAAATCTAGGCGCTAATAACCTAGACGTTAAACGCCTTTAAAAAAAAAAAAAAAAAAAAAAAAATCGGCACCTTCAATAACTTTCGTAATATCATTTTAATACGAATAAATTCATAATTTATTTGAGAATTTTATTGTGAATAAATTTTTATTCACAAATTATAATGTGAATAAATTTTTATTCGTATATTTTAATGTAATTTTTTTTTGTAATCACTTGATTTTTTGTAAATATTTACATATTTTGTGATTATTTACAATTTTTTCTGTGAATTTATTTTTATTCGCAGAAAAATTTGCGAATAAAATTTTATTTGTATTTTTATATTTAATATATATGAATAAAAATAAATTCGTATTCACACTTATGAATAAGAATTTATTCATATTCGTATTCACAAATATATGAAGTACGAATTTATTTATATTCGTATTCACAAATATATGAAGTACGAATAAATTCGTATTTTTATTTATAAATAAAATTATGCCCAACTCTGCCTCCGTCTCTACCATCCGATATTGATTCTAGTAATCTACACATACTTCTATCGGACAAATAATTCCACATCAACCACTGTCCCCTTTATCTTCAGCAAAACATCATTTGGATTGACTTTGATTGATAATATTATTTATTTAATTATTTTAATTTTAACGACAGTTTATATATTTATTTAATTCATAGAGATCCACAACTTAAGAGACAAACTCGTATACCTTGTGTTCTAAGTGGAAAAAAATGTATACATAAAAATAAAAAATAAATACATAAATAAAAAGAAGGAAATACAGGAATGTATATAAACATTAAAATAAAAGAATAAAAAAATAGGAAGGCAGAAAAAAAAGTTAGGCAATTAAAAACAAAATGATAAGAATAAAATAAAAAGTATTTCCTTTAGGGATAGAATTTAATAGATTACATTAACGTCTATTTATAACTTATAGTATTTCGAGACGGCTTATCTACAGGTGATTACCCTTTTCTGCACAAGGTGGTCACGCTTTAACATTCTCGGCCACCAGGTTTTAAATGCGTTACAAAAATATTATTTTTGTTTAATGGGTTATTTTGGGACAAAAAACTACAAGGTTTTCATTACCTTCCATTTACCTATTGGTTTATATTGCGGTTTGCATTATCTAGTATTGTTAAAAACAATCATGCTCTTTAAATAATGTTATATTTCTTCAACAATTTATTATATTTTTTTTATTATATCATATATTATTTGTTTATTATTATTACTATTATTTTTTCCTATATTTCGTCGTATATTTTCAACTGCTAGTGCTGGTGATGTCCGGTGAGTTCAAGCGTCATGAAACCACATGAAGCGATCCACACAAAAGTGTTACATTGCCTACATAATTAATGTTTTAAATTTTATATTAATTATATGAATACATCTAAGGCATATCTTATATTTTAAGAAACTTCTTTAGCGTAGACTGATTACTCACCAATGATTGTGCTGTTTATGCAGCTCCTGCTTGGTAGATCTTTAGAGATGAAATTGTATTATTAGTACCTCTAAGAGGTAGAAATAACATTTTATTAATATTCATATCCTTTGCGGATAAAATAAAGATAAAATTAAAATATGCCAATTTTCGGTTGTTTTTAAGGCGTGTTACCCCCATAATAATTTGACGGAACGAAGGCGTATATTACTTTCGAGCACTTAAAGGATCTGCATTACATTGATCTTCTGTAAAAACGATTATACTTAGACCTATTTAATTGTTTAAAATATAATTAAAAAAATGGACATATGAAGATTATTTAGTGGAATTTAATATTAAATGAAAGGAAGATATTTCAGACGATAGTAATTCCATGGTCAAAGTGCTGTTTATTTCAATTCTAGCACTACTGCACTGATGATTTTCGGGCGTTCGATGAATCGAAATAGATAAAATTAAAAGCTACGATGGGGAAGCTGGGTAATGAGCTTTGCAGGGGGTACAAAAAAAATTAGAGTAATCAATTTCACCTTAGAGGAATAAAGCAGTAATTTTTTTTTTTTTTTTTTTTACGCCGCATCATCAAATCTTGGCTATTAGTGCCGACATCCAGAGTGCAGCCAGGAATTTTCTAAGCTAGCCATGAGATGAGAAAATTTCTGGCGCAGGTGAGGATCGAACACACCATCTCCCGCTTACGAATCTAGCGCGCTAGGCACTAGACCACGGGAAATAACACTTTATTAAAAATTAAAGTGAGGCTGCCCAAATTAATGGGGTTGCTAAACCACAATCAGCTCAACAATCAGTTTTCGGATAAATGTTTTTATGAATTATTTTGGTTTATTTTTAGCACTAGGATCCAGATTTATGCTTTAAGACTAGGTGCTTTAATCCAAAGAGTCTGTTACTTCTGGGGAATCGGGGGTTGTAATAATGATCACTTTGTACGCGTTATTCTGCTCCTTATTGATTGTGCTATTTGCTTATGATTCTTCGTTGTTTTTAACCGTAAACATGATAATCCCAAGGGAGTCTACCAAAATTTGCTCGGCTAAGAACGAGTGGCTATTTACATCTAGGCGAGTTCTTGTAAGAAAGCCCTTGTCTCTTATGGTATGATTTGAGCTCCGAACCATAGCCCTTTTGTGGTGAATTTCCGTTTGCCGAATTGTTCTTCGAACTTTTCAGAAAAGAACGTTACGCATTTATCGAAAATCGACCGCTTTTCTCGATCGATTACATTAGCTTGCTCGCTGTCGTTCTTTATAAGACTGACTAATGAACAAAACAAAGAAAAATCAATTCTATAAATATAGATATGTTATTTGTTGGGTATTAGATTAGATGTGTTTGGAAGTGATTCAGGGCTTGATGGAGTAGATGAACAATATCTTTAAAATAATCCTGAACCAAGCTGTCTAGAGATCCGAGTCACTAACGAACAGCCCTCTTTTCTGTCAAGTTGCAAACTTTCTACAATAATTTAGTCTCGTATTTAATTACTTGGCCGAAAAGCTCTCCTCCGTGTTCGCGGAAGAGTGAGGCCAATGAAAAATGGTATAGAAGCGGGGTTGTTCACCTTTGTTCCTTCTCCCTCTCGGCGGACCCTTTGTTTCCGATACTTAGCAACGGTATATCATTTTGTCCATTGTATCTACAATCCTAAGTCCTCGACAAATTGGTTTATAACTGGCTATATGTGTTTTTCCCTTAGCAATCACCTTTTTTTCGCTTTATATTATTGAGTAAATGAGTAGAATTGCTTTATTCAATAAATAAATAAAGATTGCTGCACCAATGATTTGGGTTGCTAAATATACATCCTGCTAATCATTGTTCCGAAAATGTATTTATTTAATTTTTGGAATGTTTGATAATTTATTTTAGACTATTTTTTAGAGAAAGAAAAGCCAATTTAGTAAGTCTATATTTAAAAATTGTTAGGGGGGAAGTTTTGGATTTCATTAAATTTGCCAGATGACCTGTAAACAACAATGATATCCAAAAGAATGATTAGCAAGAAGCTGTTCAGCTCCCATAAATATGATTGCTAAGAATCCCTAGGAAATTGATTCCGCGAGGCTAGCTAGCTTGCTGGTATCTAGTCCCAGTGTTTCAAGGAAGTCACTAGTGGCTTATGGGATCGGCCCTCTTGTGCCGAATTTATCTTCGTTTGTCCTAATAAATTAAGTGTAAATCGTTGTTTTCCTTTGTCTTCATTTGATTTCATGTCCCATATCTGATCGGAACATATTGCTTGGACATTTTCTAAGCATATTCGCTGGTGTTTCAGTCTCTGTGTAGTGCGACAGAGGGGTCCAACATTTGATGTTCCCATAACTCTAGAAACTCCTCTCAATGGCGCATAATTTATATTGACTTGTAAAGCATTTGTCAATTCAGAACCAGGCATACATTCCTTATGACAAATAAACGTAGGGACAATATTTGAAATGTATTACTCCTACTTCTTCGAAGGAATCTTCCCGTATCGTACGTCCAATAATTTTAATATTGTGCTCCACGTCGATTTCGAGTGTCAATTATTAATCTACAGGTACATTCAGATGACTCTCCTTTGTAGTTGAACATTCGCTCAAACTTTACATCAAACACTTGATTCAGCTTCTGAGCAATTGAGCATTGTCGAAGCGGTGCTTCCGAAAGACTGCGCAATAGTACCAGGCCTCGGTAATGTCTTGGTGAGTAGAACATTGAAGTGCTGTTGTTAGACGGTAAACTTTTTTTTTTTTTTTTTTTTTTTTCTCCTTTATTGATATTTACAATCTGTACAAATATGTACAGTAACTAAATTTGGTGAAGCAATGGCAACACACTGGATGAGATGAGGGGAGAAGGCAGACATTACTGCTACTCCCAATGCCAGTTATGTTCTTATCTTATTTTAATGTAAAATTGGTTGAACTATACACACTATTTACAATATTTGTACAATTTCTTGCAATAAGTTGTCTCGTGGCCAATGGCGGTGGAGGCGGCGAGGAGGATTATCAGGAATAACATTGGAAGAAAGGGATCTGCCAAGAGGATTGGGGTGGGCTGGGAGTTTAGAGAAAAAAAATCAGGAATCAGGATTCGGCTAAATCATGGACAAAGGGTGTATCAGTATCTAGGTGGATAGTCAAGTTTGATACGTAGAAAGGGGCGTTGAGGATTTTACTGAGGACTTTGGATTGAAATCGTTGGATAATGTTTATATTTGATGGCTTAGCTGATCCCCATAGTTCTATGCCGTATGTCCATATCGGTCTTATTATAGTCTTGTATATTGTAAGTTTGTTTTTTGAGTCAAGTTTTGATTTAGGTCCAATAAGTCGTCGGAGAAGTCCAAAGCGTTTGTTCAGTTCTTGTCTCTTCTGTTTTATGTGTGTTTTCCAGGTAAATCGCTTGACGAGATGGAACCCTAAATATCGAACCTCGTTGGATTGGGGTATTGGGATATTGTGGATTTTTACGGAAGGGCACTCAGCTCGTCGCAAGGTGAAGGTTACATGGGTAGCCGGTAAACCTAGCGTCGCTTTAACACTTGTTAATATTAACATATCAACTCCTTCCAGAAATGACGGGTTCAGTTTTATTAAAGAAACTGTTTGGAGCGGATAATTTGGTGACGGGAAAGCCACTTTAAACCTTACCCTTTTGTAACTGGATATTGTTCTTATGGCCTTATTTTTAAAATATAACGTATACGACATTCTCGTAACAAAATGGACGTGTTCACTATTCAGAAAATTCTGTACATTGGGAGTAGGGATTTACTCCAAAACCATCAGACCAGACTTACTTAGGTATGTGCTCCTACAGGGTGTAATTTTTGTCTTCGTGCAATCTAATTCGTCGAATCATAATTAAAGCTGCTAAGAAAAAATGTAAGCAAAAAATCGATTTATTTACTCATACTGAAAGTGTTGGTACCTTGTAATTAGCACACATTGAGACAGATTTGCTTATGTGAAAATAAGCTAATTAGATGATTTAGGAGTCTGTGTTTTCAACCAAACTCGAAGCTACAGATACACATTTGCGGCGCAATTCTAGGTCTCTTTTAACAAAAATTGCTAAATAGATTGAAAAATAATAGTTAAAATTAGGTATATACAAGAAAATATATTTTTTTTAAATCATTGACTCGGATAGTAATAAGGTTCCCCACGCTGGACCTGCTTAACTAAGCACTTGTTCATTCAAATGGGAATTTTCAGCGGAACAGTAGGAAATATTTCCTTCCCAGAAGCTCGCCCACGCGCTATTGAAGTGCACCATCTATCTGAATAGGCCATAGTAAGAAAACATCCCAAAAAAAGAGGACATGATGGAAGATGGAGAGGGCAGTTTTCGCTCCCAATTCTCTCGGCACTCCATTCCGGGGAAGGACTCTACTGGAGCAAATAAACAATATCTGGGACCCTTGATGGCTAAAATATTGCTTAATCTTTTCCACTGCGGCTGCCTTTATAAATCAGCTGTTTCAATCGGCTCCTATCCGATTAGGTCCATAACTCCGGGTCCATCGGGACCACCTGTGCGAGGATTGTTTGTTTCATCAATGGACCACTCCCGGTATGCCCTTTTTTTTTCTAGTAATTTCATATTGCTTTTGGTAATGTCAACAAAGGAAAACAAAACCCAATAAACATTGAGAGGGGAAAATAATTAATATCTCAGTTTTATATGAAATATTTACGATGAATGACCCTCGTAATCATGGACACCAGTCTCAGGAACCAGAATGTGATCCCCGAAAAATATAATGTATAATGTATTTTCTGTTTTGTTTTTTTATGGCTGGCTTCGTTTCTTCTTATTACTACTATATATATATATACATATATACATATATATATATATATATATATATATATATATATATATATATATATATATTTATATTATTTTTGTAAAGGCCTTGCAGGTCATAACATTTTTCTCCCTTTTGTTTTTACAACATTCTTTATTTTCTTGAAGCGTTTCTAGCACTTTTGCTTATTTTCAAAAGAGCATTTCTTATTTTGGATTTAAAACATCAAATCTTTCTCTGTCTCTTGAATAAAATGTCCATAAACTACCTAACAAAAAATAGGGAAAAAAATATATATACTCTTAAAAACCATTAACCAGCCATGGCTGGTCTCGCACAGCCTGTTGCACGTTATTTAATAGTATACTTGTATAATATAAAAATATTAAAAGTAATGGGGAAAAAATGTTTTGATCTATATATAACCCCTTAGAAAAAAAGAAAAAAAGTTATAGAAGAGGTCAATTTATGATAAAATTCATAATGTGACAAAGCGGTCGGTATAATTGTTTACTGACAACGGAACTCATCATAAAATAATGTGATAAATCGTCACATAATTAACCTTTGAAGCTAGGAATTACCTGTAAACCCCACTTAAGGCCAAAACGTGTAACTTGGAACCAAATTAGTTATAAAACATGGCAAAATATATTGAGAAAGAGTGTTACGTAAACCGGACAAATGTAAGTAGGTATTTACCTGAAGCGCTTTTTTGTTCAAATAATTAGACAGCTCTAATAAAAAATACGATATAGCAAAAGGTTAATTTTGGAAAATGTGCAGAGGTTCGCATGTGAAAACTTAGCTTCCTTATCTATGTGAGGAGTTTACGTCCGTATTCTTATCAGAACTATTATTTAAGTAAAAATGGAATTAAATCCGCGGAGAAACAAATCTAAATATTCTGGAAGTAAAATTTATAAATAAATGAGTGAATATATTAAGCTATATGGAGAGCCACAGAGGAAAACTCTGTAGAGAATATCTTGTAGAGGGACAATAAAAAGTTATTTCTACTTATTTTCTTTTGTATACATTTTCCAAGTAAATAAATAGGATATTTTGAGACAGATTCTCTGAAATGTATTATCTGGATTTGACTGAAATGATCAAACGTGTCCTTGTTGATGGCAAACATCAAAGAATTTCTTGTCCCCTTATGATATAAGCCATAAGAAGGATGTGAATGAACGGTACTGGCGGCTTAATGACACAAAGAGCTATGGGTAAATTTAGTTTTCTGAAACCGGAAAAATGTCTTAACAAAATCGTTGATCCTTATAGAACATTCATGATGTTTCTTAGAAATGTGAAAAAAGGTCACGACCTACATAGGTTATTATTAATTTAGTTCAAAGTACTTTCAGAGCAATATCTACATCTTCAATTGTTTCGCTAAATAAAATCTCTCGAGAGGTCACCGCTCTATCCTGGTCAGAACATGTCATATTTAGCGGAGAGCACTGCAGGTGAACTAATAAAATCCTCTGAAGGTTTTGGAGTTTTTTCTCACATTCCTGAAAATAATCCTTCCTGTCAAAATTTGGATGATTTTTCTTCAAGTTCCATTATCTTCAGTTTTCCGTTAACGTAAAAGGATGATGTGTTTGTACTGATGAATTAAATCAAAATGATTCCCAATTATAAATAACAGTCCATGACTTTTCCATGTCTTTTATTAAATATCTGCTAACTGTCTTGCGGGACGTGCATGTCCAGAGATCTGAAGGGTGGGCTAGGTCTAAATAACCCTAACAGTGAGATAAGATTGCGACGCTCCCAGCCTCATCGTTTTTTTTTAATGTCATTTATCCTGTCTTACTGATGTTTAAAAATAAATTGTCCCTAACTTTGTATGCCCCTTTGACCCTTGACCGTTTTTAGAGGGTAGGAATGCCGGAAAAACTATGAGTCAAGCCGATCGTGGCGAATGCAGAACACAGATCGCATATTTGCGTCTAGAGCGCTGTGGGCACTGGTCTTCACGTCCGCATATATGCGTCTAGTGGCGCTGAGAGCACTGTTTTTCAAGCCCACATATATGCGCCCAGAGCGTTTGAATAGTCCCATTTTTAAGCCCGTCCAATGGTCCTTCTTAGCCGAGCCTTGCTCCTAGACTTCATACCAACCATTGATGGCTCCTTGAAGATCTAATTTTTTTTTTTTTTTCAAAAAATCACTGAGGAATTAATCATCATTTCTATTTTCCCGTTCTGTAAAATTATCTATCAAACCCATGAGAGAAATTCATGATAGAGAAACTCAAATCAAATCCATGATGAAGAGAATAAGCAGTCTTGTCCCAGGTCTTTAGAGGTTTAATCAACATAATTTACTCCTAACTATATACTTCGCTCTTCTTTATACACTGCTTTACTAAGTACAAGATATACTTACAGCTATAATTTGCGTTTCATCAGATGATTCTGAGTTTTGGACAGTTATTGGTGCCTATAGTCTGAATTACCCAGGGATTAAAAAATGTTAGTAAATGAGAACACTTATTTGGTATATGTTTGTCTTCGTAATGTATCAATGAATTCTGGAATGTTTTGTAAAAACACGTTTGCCGCTGCTATAATCTACGGCCTTATAGTGTGTTTCTTCCGTTAAGCGAATCCCAATATCGAGTATACTCAGCTTAATATCTTGGTAGACAACAACATGGTCTACATATTAGTCCTGCTATGTTATTAATAATTAAGGATCTACGTTTGAATAACTAATGCTATTGAAGCTATTTATCGATCATTTTATTTCCTGTAGACATTCTCCTTCATTATGCTTTTCTGAAATCCCAATTTGTCCAGTATCCAGTGAGAGTAAAGCGGTGGTTGCTAATAGCAGCTAAGTACTCCATTTCAGCTTCATAAAGGATTTCATTTGGTCATCACCTGAAATCCCAATTTGTCCTGAATCCAGAGAGCTGTAAGCGTTGTTTGCTAATAGCAGAAGATGCTTAGGGTTAGAGAATGAAGAAAGAGGTTTTTGCTTGACTTGACTCTGAGGACCAGGGAAGGATAGGGCGATACTCAGCGGGTAACTACTCGGACCTCCCTTTTTATGGTCTGTGCATTAAAGGTTAAGTGGACTAGCAGCTTACTCTATGTATATATAGCTGTAGTTTTTTTCCCTTTGTACACACTCTGTCTACATCTGCTTCCTGTCCTTTATGACCAGGAAGGGAGTATGGATTAATGAGCCAACCGATAAAGTGCTGTAAACAATTTTATACAAACAAACAAGTAAATAGTCTTAAACCACCTACGTTTGTAGTTGGGTTTTTATTTTTACAAATGGAAAATTCGAAGTGCTGTCAAGCTATATTATCTAAAAAATATTGAATTTCAAGAACTAACACATTTTTCAGGCCAGCCCCACGTGACAAACACTTATAATAGGAACTTAAATACTTCGAATGTAAAGCATTGCGTTCAACTCTTTTAAGGAATAAACAATTTATTTAAGAGATCCATAATGCAAAGCTGCAGAAAGTGAGCCTACTCTTCATAATTGAGTTTGTTTGCTTTACGGAATTTCCCCTTAGCAAAGGTGTTCGGCTTATAAATACTGTAGCTCTTTAAGAGCTGATAAATATCTGTGAGATCCGAGATTTTTGAGAATTACAACATTATTTTTTCACCAGCATGTGTCCGCTGATATGTCCTATATTGGTGTTTGGTGAATTTCGTCTTTTCATTAAGAATTCGTTTATAAGGCGAGTATGTACTTGAGGGAAAATTATTTCACTTGGCTACTGGATTTAAACGTATGCTCTCAGAATCTCTCTGGGGCTCTGCTTACTTTCTTGTGTTGGTAAAACCTAATATTTTCTATTAATTAACCATCAAAATAGCGATTTACAGTCTTCATCGCCAATTTTAGCTTGCACATATCTTCGTTACAAATGCAAAGTATCGAATGTGAAAATCACCAGTTTTCAGAGAGGAAAAGCGTTTATTCATAACTTTTTTTTTTTTGGGGCAGTCAAATATACGGCAGATTTGACCTTTTGACAGTGGAATAGTTTCCCTTTCATAAAGTGAACTAACATTCAAGATTTGGCCGTACAGAAGTGCAGCAGAAATTAGTAAAGATTGAAAATGAAAGATGCATTTTTTCACATTCAATACTTTGCATTTGTATCGGCGATATTAAAATCTTCTTTTTTTTTTTAAGTCAAGGTGTAGTAGCTGGCTTATTTTCCACCCCGCTGTGCATTCATTAATTGTTTTGTTACACATAGGAATTTCTCATCTTCTAAGATTCCATCCAAAGTTTTTATTGAGTAAGACAAATTACTGTTATTTTTCTGAAAAGAAAGAACGTTGTTGATTTAATTGAGTTTTTAGCAATTTCTGCGTTCCATAATTTCTGGGTGGAATCTGACTGAGTAATGCTGTTATATTCCTCTTGGATTAGTCAAACTGATTCCGTAGACTGCATGTTAAAGTTCCATTATCTCCAAGTCAGGGTTTTATGGAGACGTTAGAATCGTATATGAGCATTTGCTTCCCTCCTTCCCCCAGTTTGGAACTGGATATGGGACATTTTCAGAGACTAGGGTGGCTTATATCCTTCGCCAATGTCTTCCAGGCTTCTGACGTTCATCCTTACAATCTCTGAAGGACGATGAATCTTTAATAACGTTCTATCCACTAGTATTAGACAGCCCTATTGAATATTATAAATTTGTTGACAGTATTAAATATTGAACGATAGCCTACTCTGTCAACAAATTTATTTAGTATTTATTTATTCGAAATCTGTACAGGTTAACAGTACAATGATCAAGTGTGTTGATCCAGATATTATGTACAAGTTGACAAAACTGGCAAAAGTAAAATAAAAAAATACAAAATTTGGAAGAAACCAACCATTTTTGGCACTTCCAGAGGTGTCTCAATAAATATTTTATTGATCATGAAAAGATCAGGCAAGTAAATTGTCTCTTGAGCCGCCTAGGGGGATTATCTGGATGGGATTGGGATGATAAGGATTGACCTTCAGGATTAGGATGGTAAGACAATTTGGAGTGGAACGTTTGGAAACGGGTTTTAGCGAGGTCAAGGACAAATGGGATGTTGAGGTCATTGTGTAGGGTTTTGTTGGATACATAGAAAGGAGGATTTACAATTTTACGACGGACTTTTGACTGGAACTGTCAACAAATATATGTATATATTATACACGGAGGTCAATGCTTCTTTGTATGTTTTAAATGCACATTTTTAATAATGTCAGCAATAGCCATTTAGCGCATCCTGATAACAACTAGACAATTCTTTTAGATATACTCACTAAATTAAATATAAATAACCCTGAATTACAGAAACTATTTAATATTAGCACATTTCTCAGCAAAGCACCACTATTTTAAGTATAAAAGTTTTGCTGATATAAATTTAAGATAACCTTCCTATTAGTTTTAGAATGTCACAAACCTACTTCCTTTGACAAAAAACGAAAATTACAGTTCTGACGTGCACGTTTACCTAATATGTGAGTTTCTGATAAACACTATTTCTAATATACTAATTAATTTTACTATTAATAAGTTGGATTCGCAGAAAATCCTTGTTCCTGAAAGAGCTATTTTGCTGGTAATCGAACTACGGCAAATGTGGGAACGTGATGTTCCGTGAAGCAACAGAACTTTTTATTTTCTTTTTTTTTTTTTTACGGTTCGCCGTAGATATTGACGTTGGAATCATGAAAGAATTTTGATAAATTGTTATTATTATTTCCCGAAAGTTAGTTTATAGCATTCACAAAACAAACGATTCGACGAGTTCGTTAAACAGCAAAATTTGCCCATTACGTTTACGCCAGTACCAGATAATGAATTTGCCCGTACCAGCCGTTTTCTTTACTTCCCTACAACACCGGAGCAAAATTAAGTACAAATTAATTATTGATTTAGCTGTTGATTACCAGAATAAAATACCAAATCTATACATTCTTATTTTGTGTTTTTTAAAGGAAATTGTTTAGGAATGCAGCGCACACTTGCACATTTCTGAGAATGGGATTTGTTATGCTTCCCCAGCGTGGCGTTTTTTTTATAGATTATGAAAAATTAGGCGACAGTGATTTATGATTGTTTCTTAACCCATTCTATTCAATGGGGGGGGGGAGGGATGCTACTAACACAGATCTGTGCGATGGCCTGCTTGCTCGACAAAGAACTGAGTTTCCGAACAACTGCTGCTGTCATATATGTATCTGCCTGATAACCGATGGGGTATCTTAACCAGCTAGTAGAATCGCCAGTAGACAGTTTAGGTACCTCCTTTTCCTTAATGACCGTTAGCCCTCAGGCCTTTTTATACCTGCTTTCAAGGGATGCTAAACCCTCAGCACTGGTTGCTTTTTGAGCCACCAGCCCTGTAGCAGCTGATCAACGTTAGGCCTTGCATTGCTCAGAAACAAATGGGATAATCATACATCCTTTCTCCCTATGGAATTACTTGCCTCATAATCCAATATCATAAACTCGGGTTTTTTTCCCTTCAGTTATTGAACAAAAAACATTACGATGAAACCTGACGAGAGGATTTGATTGAGCAATTAGAACATCCAGTGAAACAATATAAGCTGTTTATTTGACACGCCTCGTCCCTATAAAAGTGATTGAGCTAATGGGAAAACCAGCTGAGGTTAGCTAGTTTTGGCGCAGAGCTAGGAGGCCCCAGGCTGTCTGGGTTTAATCCGAGGGTTAAGTAGACTATGTCGAACATGAATAGCCTATCGCGCTTGTTTGTACTCTGATTAGTACAGGTCCGCTCTGCATCGGCACATTCGAAAACCATTCCCACTTTCAAGTTCCATGGACACCTGATTGTGATGGTTATCGGATTTTGGGCTACCTTTGTTGTGTAAATAATAATATTGAAAGACAACAATACGATTTTCGGCAAATCTTTATATCGAGCGTTTCGACATGCTCTTTGGTAGCTTTCTTCAGCAATGAATCCTTAGGGTACAGGAAATCCAATGGTACCACTTAGGTGACCATGAATATAATATTCTGCCTGGTTTCCTCATTGACACCTAATTGTTATATTTGGTCTTTCTCCGTCCCCTAGGCATTTATTACTGAAAATTGCTGTCAAAAAACATGTCCTAACGTTCAACTTATAGATACATACCATTAGGAAATGATCGTTGAGATTGGTAAGGTGTTGGCTACTTTTTTTTTTATTATAAAAATGAGTTACGAGTATAGTTGCCAACGTTCCTGTTTAGGTTTTAATCAGGGCGATAAACAATGGTAGATAATAATAACAATACATTATATATATATATATATATATATATATATATATATATATATATATATATATGTAAATGTACAGATGGAAACAAACTTTGGATTCCATAAATAAACAAAAAAACAATCCTGTAACAGGCCACAAGGGCCCAGAGGGTCTGAAAAGGTACCTGATTCTTCACCATACAACTCAATAGGGAGATAGTCTGGTCAGTACTATGTTCTAGCCGCCTGATTGGACCCTTTGCAGGTGCCCATTAATAAATAATTAAAGGATGGGTGGGCCTAGGGTCGTCCTGGGACTCCGAACACAGCCCTACAACGACGACACCAAAAGATGAAATTCATAAGGTACATAATTCTTTATTGTACATATATTTATATTTATACAAAACAAAGAAAAGGCAGTTTAAAAAAACGTTTGAATTGTATAGTTGTTCATACTTTTTACATATTTTGTCTATAATACAACTGCAGGGGATATTGCAGGGGAAACTTATCAAAAAACTGCATGCTACCTCAACAATTTTCATTTCTTCTTATTTACAAAACAGGTTTCATTGAAATCAAATCAAGAATCTTGTTACCCAGATAAAAAATTCTTCAATGAAAAAATACAGCGTATTTTTTATATTAGATCACCCATATTTTAATGAAAATACCGATACCTAAGTGTATTGCCTATAGGAATGTATGTTTGCCGATGTGTTGCACCAATAACAGTGAACGGCGAGAGTAGTTTCCCATGTAGAGGGGTTTAGCACGATACAACTCCTGCCTCCGCGATATGAACCCGTTTCGTTTTACGTTTTTATTACTGTCCTCCATAGGGTGCAAATAGCAAGAATGGGAATCAAAATGCAGAATTAGAATTATTTTGCCTTATTAATTAGGCTGTCATATCTTGCAGTTGATATAGTCTAGAGGACGTATCCAAATGTTAGATTCTAGTTTGAAAACAAGGTTTTTAGCAGTAAATAAAAACCAAATTTGTAAAATATAGGATTCTTCTGCTTATGTGACGGAAGATTTAATTGAAGAGGTTCTGACCCGAACTAAATTAACTTTAAATAAATTGCATTATTAAATGCTATATTATAGCACATTTTTAAAATTGGTGGTGGTTGCACCTAGGTTCAACTCTTCAGTAATCTCGACATGCTAGAAATATCTTTATTGTAACTTGTTTCCCCCAATAAATACAGAGAAAAAATCCGCTTTTGACGTCAACATATCGAGGAATCCGAAATTGCTCTAGGGTCATAAGGAATCAGAAAACATATTGTTCTTGCATGGCGATAAATGTTAATATCTTGTGTTTTTAAATTTAGTTGTTTACTTTAATAACCTACAATTATGGTATTATCATATATTCCTAATTTTTTTTCTATGCAGTATACATAACAACACCTATAATTTGTTAAAGATATATTAAATGTGCATTACAATAAGGTTTGTTACCGCTGTAGTTGTGATACTCAACTATAGAAAAATTGTTTTAATTGTTTATTATATTTTTTTACAAGAATGGAATCGAAGGTATCGATGCCGATTTAGTTACTAGTAGCTGATAAGTCCTGTTAGTAGTTACTAAATCCTGAAGTCCTCTCCCTATCAAGTGCCACCCACCCACTCTCTCCACCGAGGCGACTCAAAAGACCTTGGCCTAGAGATCTGCTGCAGTGACTAAGTGAAGTGTTAGCAATGGCTTTCTCTTTATTCAAGTGCGACAATTTTCTGTAGCTCACCGATCTCTCTTCGACTCCAGCCACTGGTCGGAACAGAAGGGAGCTTGAGTAGGCACCTTTCAACGTCATCTGAGCGTCTTTCTGGCGTAATCGAGGATGAAGTTGGAAGGCCTTGAGCACAGAACCTCCATATTGTATCTTTCATCATATTACCAGATGTATTTATATACAGGATGTAATAATCAATAAAGAAAAATATAGTAGCTGATAAGTAACTAACAGTAACCCCCAAGCTAGTAGATACATTGGCGGTGTGGTTGTGGTCTATGCGGTCTAGAGAAGGAAACTAGAGACTGTATTAAGATCTGACCCTGGTCCTATTAGCATTTACAAAGGCCAATATCCTGCCTACACCTCGATCAGCCTTCCTACGATTTACTTATCGTCTTGAACCCTCTCCTATCGGCTCCCCTGTCTCCCCCCCTCTCTCTCTCTCTCTCTCTCTCTCTCTCTCACTCTCTCTCTCTCTCTCTCTCTCTCTCTCTCTCTCTCTCTCTCTCTCTCTCTCTCTCGATGAATAAGAAAAGCAGCCCATTTTTTAGAAAGAAAATAGCCCACAAACATTACAACGGAAGAACAGGAAATTGCGCCACCCAATCAGCGCTTCTAGTGGCAGGAGTAACAACCAGTTTCCGAACCGCTAACGCGGCATGTCCATTTGAACATAATACAGAGTAAACCCCGACTTCTAGTAAACCGATTTAGTTCATTTTTATAAGACATCTTTATCATTAGGTACCCACGGCGTATACTAAGTTTCGTTTTAATACAACAGGAATTACGACGGCTTTGAGAACCCCTCCAGATAGACAGATTTTGATGGTTAACCGAGTTCTTTCAGTCGTTTGCTAGAGGAATGCTATTCACCAATGCAATTTTCGATATTTCGTTGATAGGGTTGATGAAGAAATAATTTCTGATAATAATTATTCCTTTACGAGCGCAACCTTAATAGCTGTATTCCTTATATTTTAGTCCCTATAGGTTAACAAATAAGTCCAAAGAACTGAATGAATTCCAACTTTAAAATAAAACTATAAAAAGGTTTGCATAGCATTAGTTTCGTAGAAGTATAAAGAGTTTTTTTTTTATTCTACTTATTATAATTATGATTTCAATTATTATATTATATTTATAAAAATAATAAAATAAATTTAATAAATGAATTTTTAAACATGTTTTTTTAAAGAAAAATTCCGATATAAAGCGACTAGAAGTGTAGCTTCCCAAGTTACAACTTTATAACGAAGCAAGTTAATTAATAAAGATTATACAAGATATTTTCATGAATATACATGTATTTTCCGGACGAAGGCTCTACCATCTATCCTCTTGACTAATCGTAGGTTTCGTCTTTCCTGTGGACTTGGAAAAAAGTGGCCTTCTTTTTTGTGCTTAAATGAGGATATTTACCATTAAATTGAACGACTTCTTTCAAGTAATATATAAGGGGAAATATCACTTAATTATAATACTGTTTTTTATGCCTTTTCATAATATATACTCGTAATTATTTATTTTAGTTTCTCTATTCTCTTTATAAATTTGCTATTATATTTTGGTTGTAGTAAGTAGCAATTTATTGCTCCGTCGCTATGTAAATTTCTGTTTTTGATGTTATTTATCATATTGTTTGATCAAAATATTTGATTTCTTCACGAGTTGGAATAAGTTGTTTCCTAATGTGCTGAGTATACAAATATAAATAATTAAATTAAATATAATTCATAGCCGTAAGCCTTTTTTCAAGTACTTTAATCCTCAGGAGATTTTCCAGGTTTTACTGAGTAACTAGAAAAACCCTTTTTTTTTTTTTTTTTACGGCGCATTAACTATATCGCATTAACTATATACGTGGTCGGTCACCCATTCAGGTACTTACCACGCCCGACGTTGCTTAACTTCGGTGATCTACGGGAACCGGTGTATTCAACGTGGCTATGGCCGTTGGCCGAAAAAACCTAATCCCTGCAAGTTTTTTTACTAATAATAAGACATTTTTTTTATTACATTATATCAATGAACTGAATTTTTTTAAGTGATACCGTGAAATTTGTGTTTCGATTTTCCTCTAATTTCTCTACTCCAGGACTGTCGTTTGAATGCCGCGCCCCTTAATTTTTATCGCGCGTCTACATCACATAGAATGGAAATTCACCAATAAAATCGAAACAAAGGGGGTCAGTGCAGAAGTCCATAAAAAATCCTGTCTGGACCAACCGAAATCTGGCTCTACAACGCAGAAAAAACCTAGAATGTCAGTAGTTCAACCCATAATGTGGAACGTTACAACTTCAGTCACAAAGTGGACAAATGGGAGGTCTGTGGGCTGTATAAATCATAACGGAATGAATGAATGTAAATTGATTATTAAATAAATTGTCCGTTTATTTTGTGTAACTTCTGCCCTAATCGTGGCGATATTTGAATTTCCAACAACTTTTTACATATTTTCAATCACTTAAGGGTTAATTTTGGCAGTGTTACTACGATATTTTGGAATGAACATGATAATAACTATTTTTAATCACCGATTACTTGAAACGAATGTTGGTTTATGGTTCATATAAAATTTAAAAACGCCAAAGAATGTGTTTCCCATATCAAATAAATCATTATTTTTTCCGCATCAGTTATGTATTTATTATAACCAAGAATGTGCTGTTAATTAACGGTATAACTCAAACTAAGTTGTTATTTTTTATTTCTATTCATATTTCTCTAAAATATTTACATAAAGAATTTCCGGGGGACACCAAAAACGTTTCAGAAACAATACACTAGAGTAACTAAAATAATAAATGTATTCCGAATAAAGTAATCACGCTTTCCTGAATGTGTGAAAGCCTATTTAAAAACCCATTGAAAATTTGAGTACCTATTTTACTTCCGTATAGTGAACGTTCGTCTCTGGCTGTAATAATTATGAATACATAAGTATGACGTTGTTCTCACAAGTTTCACAAAATAACTGTCTAGTTAATCCATGGCGTTGTTGTATACAATATTAATTTTTTTGTATGATTTCAGAAGGCTGTTAACTATGTATTTCCTTGCAAGAATTATTCTTTCCACTTTCTCATTTTTGTACTTAGGGGAAATTTTTATAAACCAATCTCTAGAGAGGGGAAGATGAAATAGTGAGGAGGCTTCTGAAGATATTTTTCCGCCCGTGCCCTGAAAACTAACTCTTTCTTTTCCATATCTTTCGCGTAGGATGATAACTCTAAAAAGTTGTGAGTACATTTTTCGCTCAGCATCTGGTTTCTCGGGAACTTTCCTCTGTATAATAAATATTTCTCCAATTTGGTCGACTTCCTCCGATCATATTTGAACTCAATATTCCAATATATGCTTCTTTATGGAATATATTATGTTATGAGCAATACCTTAGCCGATATAAATATCTAATACTTTAGAATGGTATTTATTGTTAGAGGGGGGGATGTATTATGGTCTTCTGGATGTATTACTAGTGATACTAACACAGACCTGTGCGATGGCCTAGGTCCCTGTAGTGCTACTAACACAGACCTGTGCGATGGCCTAGGTCCCTCTACTTCTACTAACACAGACCTGTGCACTGGCCTAGGTCCCTCTTGTTCTACTAACACAGACCTGTGCGATGACCTAGGTCCCTCTAGTGCTACTAACACAGACGTGTGTGCTGGCCTAGGTCCCTCTAGTGCTACTAACACAGACCTGTGCGATGGCCTAGGTCCCTCTAGTGCTACTAACACAGACCTGTGCGATGGCCTAGGTCCCTCTAGTGCTACTAACACAGACCTGTGCGATGACCTAGGTCCCTCTAGTGCTACTAACACAGACGTGTGTGCTGGCCTAGGTCCCTCTAGTGCTACTAACACAGACCTGTGCGATGACCTATGTCCCTCTAGTGCTACTAACACAGACCTGTGCGATGGCCTAGGTCCCTCTAGTGCTACTAACACAGACGTGTGTGCTGGCCTAGGTCCCTCTAGTGCTACTAACACAGACGTGTGTGCTGGCCTATGTCCCTCTAGTGCTACTAACACAGACCTGTGCGATGGCCTAGGTCCCTCTAGTGCTACTAACACAGACCTGTGCGATGGCCTAGGTCCCTCTAGTTCTACTAACACAGACCTGTGCGATGACCTAGGTCCCTCTAGTGCTACTAACACAGACGTGTGTGCTGGCCTAGGTCCCTCTAGTGCTACTAACACAGACCTGTGCGATGACCTATGTCCCTCTAGTGCTACTAACACAGACCTGTGCGATGGCCTAGGTCCCTCTAGTGCTACTAACACAGACCTGTGCGATGACCTATGTCCCTCTAGTGCTACTAACACAGACGTGTGTGCTGGCCTAGGTCCCTCTAGTGCTACTAACACAGACCTGTGCGATGGCCTAGGTCCCTCTAGTGCTACTAACACAGACCTGTGTGCTGGCCTAGGTCCCTCTAGTGCTACTAACACAGACCTGTGCGATGGCCTAGGTCCCTCTAGTGCTACTAACACAGACCTGTGCGATGGCCTAGGTCCCTGTAGTGCTACTAACACAGACCTGTGCGATGACCTAGGTCCCTCTAGTGCTACTAACACAGACCTGTGCGATGACCTAGGTCCCTCTAGTGCTACTAACACAGACCTGTGCGATGGCCTAGGTCCCTCTAGTGCTACTAACACATACCTGTGCGCTGGCCTAAGTCCCTCTAGTGCTACTAACACAGACCTGTCCCTCTAGTGCTACTAAAATGCAAGAAAAGGATAGCTGAAAAATATGGAATCCTGAGTAAGCGAACATTGTCTTGTGCAAACTTTGGGAAAGAGGAACAGATGGTTTGCGTATTTCTCTTAGATATTAAAAAATGCAGGTGAGAAGTATTTGTAAAGATCCATAAAGTAAACGGACTGCAATATATTAGATTGCAGATTTCGTGTTTTACTGAGAATATCTAGGGCTTATACTTTCAATTATGAAAACCTTTTGAAAATGTTGCTGCTTGGCCAGAGAGGTTTATGAATATTGACAGGATATGAAAGTGAATAGAAAGATCGGTTGTTCAGAATAGGAAGCAAAATAGAGTTGGGGTAAGAGAGGAGCCGACCGCCCTGAAAAAGAGAGCTGTGTTTAAAAAATGCATATCTGTGTGGTGACTGAGTCGATACGGGGACACCGGAGGTATGCTTGCTGTTTCCGCTCCCTCTTCTTCTGCATTAGGCATCTTCTCATTACCCTGGAATCTGTTGGGCAGGAATCAAGTCCAGGTTGGTATTCTGGGCAATGTGGTCTTCTCTCTCAAATCTTTACTTGTTAAATATTAGCTTTTTTGTTATAGAATAATGTATACATCCTGAATACAAAACATTCATGAACAACAAAGCAATTGGTGTACGTTAAATAGATTTTTGACGCCATTTACTCAATTGCCCATTTAGACCTTCTGAATACCTCAAAAATGCGTATTAACCCATTCATATTTCTCTAAAATATTTACATAAAGAATTTCCGGGGGACACCAAAAACGTTTCAGAAACAATACACTAGAGTAACTAAAATAATAAATGTATTCCGAATAAAGTAATCACGCTTTCCTGAATGTGTGAAAGCCTATTTAAAAACCCATTGAAAATTTGAGTACCTATTTTACTTCCGTATAGTGAACGTTCGTCTCTGGCTGTAATAATTATGAATACATAAGTATGACGTTGTTCTCACAAGTTTCACAAAATAACTGTCTAGTTAATCCATGGCGTTGTTGTATACAATATTAATTTTTTTGTATGATTTCAGAAGGCTGTTAACTATGTATTTCCTTGCAAGAATTATTCTTTCCACTTTCTCATTTTTGTACTTAGGGGAAATTTTTATAAACCAATCTCTAGAGAGGGGAAGATGAAATAGTGAGGAGGCTTCTGAAGATATTTTTCCGCCCGTGCCCTGAAAACTAACTCTTTCTTTTCCATATCTTTCGCGTAGGATGATAACTCTAAAAAGTTGTGAGTACATTTTTCGCTCAGCATCTGGTTTCTCGGGAACTTTCCTCTGTATAATAAATATTTCTCCAATTTGGTCGACTTCCTCCGATCATATTTGAACTCAATATTCCAATATATGCTTCTTTATGGAATATATTATGTTATGAGCAATACCTTAGCCGATATAAATATCTAATACTTTAGAATGGTATTTATTGTTAGAGGGGGGGATGTATTATGGTCTTCTGGATGTATTACTAGTGATACTAACACAGACCTGTGCGATGGCCTAGGTCCCTGTAGTGCTACTAACACAGACCTGTGCGATGGCCTAGGTCCCTCTACTTCTACTAACACAGACCTGTGCACTGGCCTAGGTCCCTCTTGTTCTACTAACACAGACCTGTGCGATGACCTAGGTCCCTCTAGTGCTACTAACACAGACGTGTGTGCTGGCCTAGGTCCCTCTAGTGCTACTAACACAGACCTGTGCGATGGCCTAGGTCCCTCTAGTGCTACTAACACAGACCTGTGCGATGGCCTAGGTCCCTCTAGTGCTACTAACACAGACCTGTGCGATGACCTAGGTCCCTCTAGTGCTACTAACACAGACGTGTGTGCTGGCCTAGGTCCCTCTAGTGCTACTAACACAGACCTGTGCGATGACCTATGTCCCTCTAGTGCTACTAACACAGACCTGTGCGATGGCCTAGGTCCCTCTAGTGCTACTAACACAGACGTGTGTGCTGGCCTAGGTCCCTCTAGTGCTACTAACACAGACCTGTGCGATGGCCTAGGTCCCTCTAGTTCTACTAACACAGACCTGTGCGATGACCTAGGTCCCTCTAGTGCTACTAACACAGACGTGTGTGCTGGCCTAGGTCCCTCTAGTGCTACTAACACAGACCTGTGCGATGACCTATGTCCCTCTAGTGCTACTAACACAGACCTGTGCGATGGCCTAGGTCCCTCTAGTGCTACTAACACAGACGTGTGTGCTGGCCTAGGTCCCTCTAGTGCTACTAACACAGACGTGTGTGCTGGCCTATGTCCCTCTAGTGCTACTAACACAGACCTGTGCGATGACCTATGTCCCTCTAGTGCTACTAACACAGACGTGTGTGCTGGCCTAGGTCCCTCTAGTGCTACTAACACAGACCTGTGCGATGGCCTAGGTCCCTCTAGTGCTACTAACACAGACCTGTGCGATGGCCTAGGTCCCTGTAGTGCTACTAACACAGACCTGTGCGATGACCTAGGTCCCTCTAGTGCTACTAACACAGACCTGTGCGATGACCTAGGTCCCTCTAGTGCTACTAACACAGACCTGTGCGATGGCCTAGGTCCCTCTAGTGCTACTAACACATACCTGTGCGCTGGCCTAAGTCCCTCTAGTGCTACTAACACAGACCTGTCCCTCTAGTGCTACTAAAATGCAAGAAAAGGATAGCTGAAAAATATGGAATCCTGAGTAAGCGAACATTGTCTTGTGCAAACTTTGGGAAAGAGGAACAGATGGTTTGCGTATTTCTCTTAGATATTAAAAAATGCAGGTGAGAAGTATTTGTAAAGATCCATAAAGTAAACGGACTGCAATATATTAGATTGCAGATTTCGTGTTTTACTGAGAATATCTAGGGCTTATACTTTCAATTATGAAAACCTTTTGAAAATGTTGCTGCTTGGCCAGAGAGGTTTATGAATATTGACAGGATATGAAAGTGAATAGAAAGATCGGTTGTTCAGAATAGGAAGCAAAATAGAGTTGGGGTAAGAGAGGAGCCGACCGCCCTGAAAAAGAGAGCTGTGTTTAAAAAATGCATATCTCTGTGGTGACTGAGTCGATACGGGGACACCGGAGGTATGCTTGCTGTTTCCGCTCCCTCTTCTTCTGCATTAGGCATCTTCTCATTACCCTGGAATCTGTTGGGCAGGAATCAAGTCCAGGTTGGTATTCTGGGCAATGTGGTCTTCTCTCTCAAATCTTTACTTGTTAAATATTAGCTTTTTTGTTATAGAATAATGTATACATCCTGAATACAAAACATTCATGAACAACAAAGCAATTGGTGTACGTTAAATAGATTTTCGACGCCATTTACTCAATTGCCCATTTAGACCTTCTGAATACCTCAAAAATGCGTATTAACCCATTCGCTGCTTAGCAGTGCAAGGCTTGACCATGCGCATCAAACACCACCTAATGCTGAGTTCATTTTGCCAGCTTTTTTAGCACTTTCCTCCGAAGGAAAGTAGCTCATGACGGAATTTTTGAAAAATTTCTTCAAATCTTTATCGATCCTACCTAGTAGACACCGAAAATGACCCCCGTTAAAATTTATATATATCTATATATATATATATATATATATATATATATATATATATATATATATATATATATATATATGTGTCTGTTAACACGATAGCGGCCAGAGTTTTTGTTTTTTCGTCACGAAACTTCGTATATAGCATTCAATTAGCAAACGATTGAACGAGTTCGTTAACCACCAAAGTCGGTCCACCGGAAGGGGGGGTTTACCCCGAACCCAAAACACTTATTTGACTATGTCAGCCGTAATATTTGTTATATTTCAACGAAACTTGGTATTCGTAGTGTTAATATAGAGAGAAAAGTGAGATATAAAAATGAACTAAATCGGTTCATTAGAAGGGGGGGGGGGTTTACTCCAGACCCACAATACCAATTCGCCACTACCAGCCGTGATTTTTGGTATATTTCGACGAAACTCGGTATTCGTAGTGCTAATCCACAGGTAAATATGTGTTGTAAAAATAAACGAAATCGGTTCATTAGGAGGGGGGGTTTACTCCGGATCCACAATACCAATTCGCCACTACCAGCCGTGATTTTTGGTAGTTTTCGACGAAACTCGGTATTCGTAGTGGTAATCTACAGGTAAATATGTGTTGTAAAAAGAAACTAAATCGGTTCATTAGAAAGGGGGGTTTACTCCGGACCCAAATTCCTAATATACTCATACCGGTCGTAATTTCTGCTGTATTGTAACGAAACGCTGTATACGTCGTGGGTAACTCATGAGAAAGAAGTGTTGTAAAAATGGGCTGAATCGGTCAATCGGAAAGCGGGGGTTTAATTTGTAATATATTTGAATAGAAAAGCCGGCAGACGTAGGTTCACAAAGCCGCCGCAAGGAGCGCTTTCTACCACTAGAGTGACTGTATCCTGTTCCTGCGTTAGATCAAAATACGATAATATGAGGATTTTTGTATTTATTACGTAGTGTAGTAGGTACCATGTGTAAACATAACTCTGGATGCAAATTAATAATTGATCAGTTACTCATTACAAAATGAGAACTATTCACGTTTTTATTTTATTTATGTAGGATATTTTAAGCAAATTGTTCTGGAAAGCAGTCTACACTACCCAAATTCTGAGGAAAGTGCTTAGTTATGCAGCTCCTGCGTGACGGACTTTTTATTTATTTCAATTTTAACGTCCATTATTATTAACTACGAATTTTATGACGGGTTATCCATAGGCTACCATTCTTTTCTAGCCAGGACAGGGCTGATGCCTTTTATATTTTCTAAAGAAAAGCCACCACCCCTAGTGGGAATCGAACCCACAACCCTTGGCACAGAGTGTTAAGTGCTCACACCTTAACACTCATGGCCACCGGGCCTCCAAATTACAATCACAAAAAATGTTTGAGGGCTGCTTTGAAAATGAGTTGCCTACACAATCTACTGGCAATTCTAAGAGTCTACTGGTTGGCTTAGATTCCTCTAGATGCCGGTTCTGAGGCACAAAAATATGTTAGAGCAGCAGTTTTTCACAGACCTTTGTTAGTGAGACTGGAGGCGCGCAGGCCCAGCACACAGATCTATTAAGATTTTAATCCATCGCGCAGAAAATGGGTTAAGATGCCTTAAAAGCAGCCAAATTTCAAATAATTAAAATTTAGCTGAACCGTAATTGTCTAATTATATTTTAACTATCTCTTCCTCTTATAATTTTTACTAATTTTAAAAATAATAATGAGTTGAAAAATAATATTTCAGTTTAATTATTTCAACATTTTTTCCCCCCATTTCAGACATTTTATCCCCTTTTTGTTTGCTCTGGAAAACAGCTCAAAATCAATTATGAATGCATAAAATATTAGTTATTTTTATATTAATTTTGTGCAATCGTCGTTGAATTATCCCATATAATATCTAGATTTTATTTTCATCGTTATTACCAGCCATTCAAATTTTACATAACAAATTAAATAAAATTTGCATATTTCATTTCAATGTTTTTGGATGTTTGAGGCATTTTTGGCTTATTGATAAGTCTCCCTCTTAAGATAGAACATAAATTGTGCTATTAATTTGTTGCCACAAACTGACATTAGAGTTGATTTTTTGGGGTTACAAAAAACATTGATATTATACTAATATCAGAATGTAACATTGTATAAAATACATAGAAAATAAACTATTAAAATATAATCTTTAAATAAAAAAACAGAAGTGTGTAATAAAAAAACAGAAATATTATATGAAAAATGGATTCAAATTCATAACGTTTGAGATTAACTTTTGAAATAAAAATATTTAGATTTATTTTTCTTTTTTTAGAAGAATACACTGTGTATGAAAACTAACATTGATGCATAAAGATTTCAAAATTTTATACTATATCAATGTTTGTTTTTATTTAGTTTTTTATTTATTTAAGTTATATTTTAATACATTATCTACAGAGAGGAGCACTCCATTTTTGGCTTTATTTGTAGAGCTTTTCCCCCCATAACATTTTAAGTTCCCTGCCTTATTTATCCCTATTAAAATATCCTTCTAGAAGAACGTCGCGTGGTTATGAGTAAGGAAGTGTTGTTGACTGTATATGAAGTACTGGCTGGAGTAGATGGTGGAACCATGTAGGGGTTTTTCACAGCTTGCACTAAAGGCACCCCAAGGGGCGAAGGCACTTAGCAGCTGAGAGACAAATAGACTTCGACAACACTTGAAGTCTCTGTTTAGGACTCGACGCTTTTCCACTCTAGACCACAAACTACAAATTTGTATGCATTATATATTCCTAAGTTATTCTTTATGTGTATGTCGTTCTTTTTCACTGCGTCGTTCGTATCCTATCAAAAGAATATTCTAAAAGATATCGAGTTCTTAATGCATGATACTAGGAAAGAGTATTTTTATTCAGGTATATGCTATGGTAAAAAATATGCTTCCATGGAATCGGTTTTTCAAATGATGGCCAATTATTTGATTAAAATATCATTAATTAATTAGTAATGAGATGCAGATATTTGGTCGTTGAGACGACAAGAAGTCAAGGAATCAGAAAGATGAAAAAGTCCAAAATTTTCACGGGTATTTTATTTTTGGTATTTCATGGACTCAGCTCCAGTTTTAATGCCCTGTGACCCAAAATCTTAATCATAAACTAGTAAAATGTAAACATTAAAGTATTAATACAATTTTTTACATACAAAAACAACAATCTTAAAAACCTGAGACTCTATTTTAATCTTCTATATACATAAAAATCACGTGTCTGTCTGTTTGTTCCTTATACAAATCCACACCGTTTGACTGAGTTTGACCAAACTTGGAATACTGGTAGGTCTTGATACGTGAAGTCTGGTAGGCTAAGTCAAAAACGTCATCCAGCTGTCTGTCTGTATGTTTGTTCCTTATACCAATCCACACCGTTAGACCGATTTTGACCAAACGTGGCACACAGTAGTTCTTGACACGGAGAGAGACATAGGATAGGTTAAAATCGTCTATGACTCACAGTTCGGAGATCACGATTTCGAAACAATGAACCCAAATAGTTACAGATTTGCGTTATTAGATTTTAATATTAATTATTTGGTTTTTAATTTATTTTTGCTTTTATAGACGCAGAAAGTAGGTTTAGCATAGCACGCCGGGTAACAGCTAGCATAATATAAAATCACGTTTTCGTCAATTTGAAGTTATTAAATAAAACGATATTACACTACTGTCAAACAATTAATACATCCACTCTATCATATACACTCACATAACCATGCAGAAATAACAACCATATTTATTTTAATTAATAAATTAATTAAAGGCCTGGTTGGCTAAGGGACGGTAAGGAAGGAGAATTCAACCCACGAACGAAGACACTAGAAAACAAAAATCTTTAGTGCATGCTCGGAGTTTGAACTCAGGAGATTAAATTGTGGATATTAAACGAAAAAGACCCGCTGCTTCAACTCGATGAATAAGTAGGCCGAATTTGTGGCACTAGTGTTTGTCCTCTTACCCTCCGGATTATTTATTTAAATTTTAACGTCAATTATTATTTAACTGAGAATTTTAGGACGGGTTGTCTATAGGTTACTACCCTTTTCTATCAAGGATAGGGCTGATGCCTTTTCTTTTTTCTAAAGAAAAACCACCACCCCATTGTGGGAATCGAACCCACGACCCTTGGCATGGAGTGGTAAGTCCTAACACCTCCCGACGACGCCTTAACACTCACGGCCACCGGGCCTCCCCGGATTATATTTTAGTGGTACAGTTTCATAAAGCACAGATATTTTCCGGCGTTTCAGCTGGCTTCTTTAATCTAGTACGTGATGCTTTTGGAAGTTTAATTCTTCTTTCATCTAACCAATATTTATCATGCATCACCTGAAGAATGCCGGGGATTATTTGAGGTTTAAACCTTAAGAATGGTGGAGAGTAGGGGAAGTAGGTTTTTTAAATGTGTTTTGTAAGCAGTGCTTTGGGATTACCAACGGTCCTAAGCCGAAGCTCATTAGTCTTCCCGTGATCCAAGAAGCCATGATTATTTTATTTTTTTACGAGTCAAGCTAAAGGGATTTGTTAAAAAAAGAGTTCTTCTGCTTGCAATATTCCAGAAGAACTGTAGAAAATATTGTTTTTTTTATTAATACAAATGCATAGAAAAGTGAAAGGTACATTATTTAATTTCGAATAGATTTATTAAGACTTAACTTGTGACAAAGTTATGTTTTTTACATTATTAATCAAATCAAATTACCCATCTCAGAAACTGTGTTTTCTTTTTTTAAATATGATTTCTACCCGTGTATATCGTAAAAAAGGTCATACTCCTAGGGAAAATAAATCCTGCGACTTTTGAGTCTTGTAACCCTTTATATATGAAAAAAAAAAGAAATCGTTTAGAGCCTTCTGCTCAAACTAAGGAACATAAATATGCTTTAGGATCACCCGACAAACCTAGTAATGTACTGTTTGGGTATAACATACAGTCTTCTTTTTCGTACATGGCCACCGCGCATGCGCGAACGCCAATGGACACTTTTTTGTAACGTTTTTTTCAGTTTAGTCATCTGAATATGGTAAAGCATATTTATGCTAAAATAGTAATTTCAAATGGAGGGAAAATAATAATACTTAATGTGCTTACTTAAAACAATAAGGATCGAATTAAAAAACTAAAAAATATATTAGTAAAGAACAATATTGTCAAATTTGAATTAAAATTCAACTCCCCAATTGGAACGTATCCTAGATCATAATGTTAATGATATTTAATGGAATTCCTGTATAATTTCAAATGAAAAACAAGAAATCAACAGCATTTTTAATCAAAATTTTCTCTAAAATATTTTCTATATCGTTAGTCATTAAAGGATTTCTCCAGTTTTTACCTACATATTATTTTTATAATTTGGTTTTGTATGGTCTGTTTCTATAGCATAAACGGCATTGCGGAAATTTACTTATTACATTCCTCACATATAAATATTATTTTGTAAATTCAACAAGAATTACGAAAATCGAAACCATGAATGGAAATTATTCGAAATCAAGTAACAGTTGTAATACGAAAATTATATACAATTTTTTTTTTAAATTTTATTAGCAATTTTTAAGTTTTATTTAAAGCTAATAAAGTCTCAGTTTTTTCCCCAGTGTTCTTAGAGATCTGCTACACACTAGCCGTAGATTCACTAAATTCTCCCACTAAAACACAGTATATTTGTACAACACACTTTGGTCTCTATCATAGTTAATTAATTGACTAATTTACCCATTACTTAGCCGTTAATGGATTAGAATAAGCCACAGGGAGGATAACTTTATTTAATTATACCATATTATAAGATATTTATGAATGCCATTCATGGTTGTGGCAGACTGCCGCCATATGCAGTCAATAGCTTGGGCATACTAGCTTCCGTTATAATGTCTATTATCTCCCTTCATATATCTTACTAAATAGTTTAGCTTTATTTATCTGATACTCATCAAATTATAAAAAGATTCAATATTAAACTTATTATTATTATATGTAAGTACTATTATTAAATGTATGTACTGTTAGTAAATGTAAGTAATATTATTCTGAAGAATGTGCTAAAAATAACCTGTATGATGGGTGAAATATTTTTTTAAATTGTTGATGAGTGGCATATTAAGTCTACTAATTCACATATCAGGTGAAAGGCAACAAATAAAATATGTTAATTAATAAAAATGATTTAATAATGATGCTATTTAACATAGCATAGTGATATGATTTATTATGACCCGGATAGTGGAAGGTTTTCTTGCCTACTGTGGCCGGAAATAATTTTAATTTTAGCTCCTGATGAGGCACCAAGGGTGTGGAACTAGTTGAGCTGGTAATGATATATTATTTTTGTTAATTTTCGTGTTTTCTTTGTTGGCCTAAGTGAATTTATAAATTATAATGAATGCTCAATTATTAATTTTTTAGTAAATATAAAATGGTACCATAAGAATCCATTTGACCTCTTTTTTTTTAATATCGATTAAACGAAATACTTCATTTAATTAACTTTAATTTTGTTCATTATATTGCCGTTTATTTAACTCTTGTTTTCATTACTATTGATATCCGTGCTAATAGTTTGTGCTAACTAATATTTTCGAGTGGCATCATTTAATGCAGCGTCTACATCAGCTTATAACAAGGAATTACATGTTATTCACCTTTCCTTCGGATCATCACCAATAGATAATAATAATAATTAATTTTGTTCTGGAGAAAACCCCACAATAAATCTCACCAACTTCTAACGGACTTATTTTTCGCTAGTTTTTTACAGCACATATTCCTTGTTAGTTGGTCTGGTGATTTTTTTTTTTTCTTTTTATTTTTTTTTTTTTATTTTTTTTTTTTTTTTTTTTTTTTTTTTTTTTGAACGAAAGTAAAAATAATTGACGGAACGGGCAATTTAATAATTTGGTTCGGGCGTAAACCCATATTCTCTAAACAAACCTGTACTAATGGATCTATTTAGTTTTTTTTTTTTTTTTTTTTTTTTTTTTTTTTCACAACATATATTTCTCTTTGGGCCGATTGTGCTGGTTAACGAAGTAGTCCCATCGTTTATTATAGGAATGGTATACATCACGTTTCTTGGCGAAAATAAACCGCACACATAAATTGTAGCCTTTATTGTGTTAAAATACACAGCCATACACATACAAATATAAATTTTGAAGGGAGACATTTCCGGTCTAAGTTGGTGGTAATCGATGAAGATTTGAAGACTGGATTTAAAAAAAAAAAAAAATAAAATAAATAATTGAGGAGGTTTGAGGATACGTGATAAAACGGAATCGAACGTATATATATATAAAATGAGAATTTTCAAAGGCCATGAAGCGTTCCTTGGATATTTTCTTTGCGGCTGTCACTTTTAATCAAGTACATCCGGCTCAGCTTTTCCGGATAAAGTGGTTCTGCGACTAAGACGTCACATCATGTATGCAACAAAATACCATTAGCATGGGGAAAGCAAAGCACGAGAGTGATATCGTTTCTAAAAATATATTATTGAAGGCTTTGCCAGAGTTTCTCTGTTGGTCTGTATTATTAATAAGATGATTTGTATTAAAATAATTGGATATTTGTTTAAAAGATGTTTCAAAGAGAATATTTACATATTATGTAGTATTATTATATCCATATTCTAAATGTTTCGTCACAATAATCATT